>JAVXUP010003969.1:0-46571 GCA_033070095.1 Escallonia herrerae | reverse complement strand
AAGGTTGAAGTCTCGACATTAGAAGATCTATTTTGCAATTCATTATATGTGGAGTTAGAACTACTCGAAGACATGGACATCCTACTATCACAAATAAAAGGAAAGCTACGAAGAGAAACTTAAACCAAATAGAAAATAAGAAGGAGCGGAAACTTACTTCATGAACGGATAATCAACTTGAAGAAATGAAGAAGTGAAGAGAGTTCTTTGGAAACCGTTCCCAGGAAAATAACAACATTCATTTCCCCCTATGTGGTGTGATCCTGGGGTTTGACATTTGAAATTTCCACAAAGTCAATTAGTTCCATGTGTCTGCAGGAAGAAAGTTCATAGTGATAATGACAAAAAACACCCAAGAGCATGGACTTCTGTCGAGCACACTCTTGTCCAATTAGAGCGCTCAAGTATAAGCTTCCACAGAATTCCAAGCTCCGAAGAGCTTGACTTCTACCGAGCACACTCTCATCAGAGCAGAGTGCCCGGAAGAAGTTTCCACCAAATTCCCAAGATCCCAAGAGCATGGACTTTTGCAGAGCACACTCTTGTTCGAGCAAAAGTTTTCACAGAATTCCGAAGCTAACAAGAGCTTGGACTTCTACCGAGCAGACTGCCTGAGCAGTGCTCCCGAGTAAAGCCCCCGAGCAAGCTTGGCAAACAGCGCTTGCAAACAGACAGCGCAGATAAAATTCCTGAGAAGAGCTCTGAACAGACTGCCCAAGCATAGCTCATAAGCTAGTTCCTCCAGGTACATCTTTTAAGGCAGACATTTTGGCCATCTGAGGTATTCTTTTAGCAATATTATATATATATATATATATATATATATATATAGGGAGCCGATCCACACCCACTAGTGGAGAAATAAAATTTCTCCACCAAACCGCTACAAAGAGTAGCGGTTGGAATTTTTGCTTACCACCAAACCGCTGCTCTTTGTAGCGGTTGGTATTTTTCAAACCGCTACTCTTTGTAGCGGTTGGTATTTTTGATTGTAAGTACACAACCGCAACAAAGTGTTGCGGTTGCGCCCCACATGGACCCCCTCCCCCCTTCCCCCCTCCCCCCGTCTCCCCCCCACCCCCCCACCCCCCTGCCCAACCGCAACAAAGAGTTGCGGTTGCGCCCCACATGGACCCCCTTCCCCTTCCCCCTTCTCCCCATGGCCCCCCCTCCCCCTTCCCCCCGTCTCCCCCACCCCCACCCCCTGCCCAACCGCAACAAAGAGTTGCGGTTGGCCCCCTCACCCACGTGGTGTCCCCCTCGGCAGCCACGTGGCCCTCCCCCTTCCCCCATGGCCCCCCTCCCCTCGGCCGCCACGTGGCCTCCCTTTCCCCATGGCCCCCCGTCCTCCCCTCCCCCATGCCCCCCCATGCCCCCAACCGCAACAAAGTGTTGCGGTT
Organism: Escallonia herrerae; assembly: GCA_033070095.1. NCBI lineage: Eukaryota > Viridiplantae > Streptophyta > Magnoliopsida > Escalloniales > Escalloniaceae > Escallonia > Escallonia herrerae. Next base: position 45,171 of record JAVXUP010003969.1, on the reverse strand, counting down.
GGCCCCTTCCCCCGGTCCCCGTCCTTCCCCCGCCACGTGTCCCGTCCCCTCTCTCCCAGCCACGTGGCATCCCCTCCCCCCGCCACGTGGCCCCGTCCCCCCCACCATGCCCAACCGCAACACTTTGTTGCGGTTGGCATGCCAACCGCAACAAATTGTTGCGGTCCCCCACCCCCACCCCACGTGGTGTCCCCCCCCCGTGATGCCCCCCCTTCCCCCTCCGTGATGCCACGTGGTCACTCACGGATTTTTTTTTCCACTTTATAAACTCTCCTCCCCCGAACCCTTTCTTCCACTTTTCTTACACTGACCCTTTCTTCCGCTGACCCTTTCTTCCGCTGACCCTTTCTTCCACTTTTCTTCCACTCTCATCGTCTTTACGCTAGAAGCTCGGTGGATAACCGCTAGAAGATTGGTAGATTTTTTTTAAAATATATCAAGTCAAAACAAGTAAGTATTTTTTGGGTTTTCCTATAATTCAATTCAATATTAATTTCAAAGTTCAAAAATAGTCATTGTAGACTCAAATCAAAGATAACAAAAAATACAAATTGAAGGAAACAAAAATCAGATCAATCCGAGATCGGATGAGCGGTATTACATTTATAGATTCCAAAATAGCGATTTTTTAGGGCGTCTAAATGAGGATTTTTCACAAATTTATAAAAAATAGCTAGAGCTAGATTTTGCCAAAGTATAAAAAAGAGACCCTAGTTATTTTTAAAAGATCTATATCAGGGAAAAATTTCAGAGTTTTTCAAATACTGGAAAGGGGTTAACTGATACGCGGAACCTTGAAACTTTGCACTGTAATTTAAAATATCAAGCCAGCGCGATTTAGCTCGAAACTTTTATGAGAACCCTAGGATGTTGGGAAGTTCCATCCCCCAGGATTTCGGACCATTCCGAAGTCGTTAGCTATTTTTTTGGCCGAACGGGCTTTTAAGCGCTCGATCCGGACACCGGTTCGGGATTTTTGGGCGAAAAGTCCGTAGAATACTTTTTAGATCAAGAATGAATTCGGAAAGCCAAAAATAGCATTTCAATGCACTTTTGAGATCGTTCTGATGCCAGGGGCATTTTGGTAATTTGCCACCCCGAGAGGGGTATTTTGGTAATTTTACGGTGTTAAGTTTTTCAAAGGACTTTTTAGTCCAGAAGTGTAAGTCAAACACCTGAAAGGTTGTTTTGAAGCCATCCCCCAGGATTTCGGGCCATTCCGAAGTCGTTAGCTATTTTTTGGCCGAACGGGCTTTTAAGCGCTCGATCCGGACACCGGTTCAGGATTTTTGGGCGAAAAGTCCGTAGAACTAGACATAAATATTAAGTGTGTACGGGGGCAGAAAGGTGTTGAAGTTACTTATACCGTGTTGTAAGTCTGATGTGAGTTCATATGCCTTGCAGGAGATTATGGCTGGAGCTGGATGGATTGATGAGCACGTCATGGCCGGGGACGAAGAGGAGGAAGATCCCGAGGAGGACCCCTGGCCAAATGACGAGGAGCCCGAGGAAATAGATTTGTCCGGACCAGAGGATGGGGAGGAGGAACAGGAAGAGACTGAACCTGAGGTGCCGGTGGGATTTGTGAAGGTTGGTAACACCGTATACCGGACACATCATGTGGAGAACTTTTGGAAACGAAGGTATATTGAGGTAGTGAGGGAAAGGGATCACCTGGTGTATCAGGCGAAGGAGATGCGAGCCATGGAGGGGCAGGAGGTAGAAAAGTTAGAGCGACGTCGTCGTGAGGAGTTGGCACGAGCGAATAAAAGGGAAGAGTATACCTTTGATGCGGGGAGAAGGGTGGTTCGGATGATGCAGGATGGGTTACGAGAAACTCATCCGGCGAGGCCGATGCCGAGGGATCGGCGCGAAATGCTCCTCGATGAGGAGTATTGGTACATGGCACTCGCTCAAGAACGGAATAGATTTTCTCCAGATTAGAGCGAGAAGGAAACGGAGGGAGGGGTAATGTGTAAAAATGTATAAAGTTGACTACTGATGTGTAGGAATGGATAGCGTTGACTGTTGATGTATATCTTTGTATAACGTTAACTTTATGCTATAACTGTTGTCTGTACCAAATGTTAATTGTGTTTATGTTAGGAATGGCTCGTCAATTGTAGGAAATCCTGCTGCACAGCCAGCAGCGGTATTTGATGAAAAATATTTTCCCTAGCGATTTTTAGGGCGTCTAAATTAGGATTTTTCATGAATTTATAAAAAATAGCTAGAGCTAGATTTTGCCAAAGTGCGAAAAAGAGACCCTAGTTATTTTTAAAAGATCTATATCAGGGAAAAATTTCAGAGTTTTTCAAATACTGGAAAGGGGTTAACTGATACGCGGAACCTTGAAACTTTACACTGTAATTTAAAATATCAAGCCAGCGCGATTTAGCGCGAAACTTTTATGAGAACCCTAGGATGTTGGGAAGTTCCATCCCCCAGGAATTTGGGTCATTCCGAAGTTGTTGGCTATTTTTTTGGCCGAACGGGCTTTTAAGCGCTCAATCAGGACACCGGTTCGGGATTTTTGGGCGAAAAGTCCATAGAATACTTTTTAGATCAAGAATAAATTCGGGAAGCTTAAAATAGCATTTCAATGCACGTTTGAGATTGTTCTGATGCCAGTGGGCATTTTGGTAATGCGTTGGTAAGCTAGGTTAAAGATCCATTTATAGTTTTGGAATGTAAATATTATGGATACTAAGTTGGTTTACGATTATATTTTGTTCTTAGATATATGGATTTCAACGCCGGACCTCATGATACATCAATCCTATACGATGACGATGACCACGTCGCGAGGCACGTATTTGACGGTGTCGATAGGGGTGTTTTGGAAACAATTCAAAGCACAAGTCACCACGATGAGTGGGTACTAAACGAGGAACAAATACAACTATTACACCGTCAAAATCTATCTATGTTCACCGATCCCGGGATTTGGTCTCGACACGACGATTGCCTTATATCCGCTCTAGTTGAACGATGGAGGAGCGAGACGAACTCATTTCACTTCCGGTTTGGTGAAATGACTATTACATTAGAGGACGTCGGATTTATACTTGGAATCCCATGTCACGGCAAACCCATTACTTCGAGCAAAACGTCTGCATCCATAGCGAAGATGGCTAGGCAGTATTTCCCGGGAATTCCGAGGGAAGCTCTTACAACGAACGGCATCAAACTTAAATGGCTAAGAGAGCAGTATGGCGTGCTACCGGATGAATACACTCCTCACGATTTCGTGACGTATACGAAAGCATTCCTTCTGTATATTATTGGAGCCATATTACTTCCGACGCATTCGAAAAACACGGTGCATCCGAAGTATATGGTGTTCTTGGAGGATCTTGAGGAGGTATACTCGTATTCGTGGGGTTCAGCTGTCCTTGCGCACCTATATCGAGCACTGCACAAAGCATCGAGAAAGAGTGCAAAGTCCATTGCCGCCTGCCTCACTCTATTACAGGTTTGAGCATTTATTGTCTTGGTTGACGTGTCAATATATTCGTGCATCAATGTGCTAATTCCAGATAATGTTTGCATTCACAGGTTTGGTCTTACGAGAGGCTACCCACGGGTCGTCCACAACCGCGGGAATATTCTGATGAGACGTGGCCTAGGGTGTGGGCCTGGGGGCCTACGACCAACCGGAGGAGACGGGTAGACCCGCACCACCATCTAAAGTTCTATCGGGGGGAACTAGAGATACTCAATGCATCCCAGGTGACATGGCAGCCATATAGCAAGGTGATGCATCGGTTGGATGAGTGGTGTTGGCAACTTCCGGTGTCGTACGTGCTGGCAGGTTTGGTTCGGGTGCCGCTTATTCACTTCGAAGTATGTGAGTTTCAGATGCCCGATCGAGCTATGAGGCAAGCTGGCTGTCTACAAGGGATACCAAAACCCGCTGTAGACATGCGGTCGTACAGGAGTGGTCGAGGGCCGAACTTCGAGGTGCCTGATGCCTTGAATTTGTTGAGCGACGAGGTGCAACAGTGGAATACCTGGCAAGAAACATATGATAGCCTTGTATCGCTGAAGGCCGACAGCATCAGCATTGAGGAGTACCTGCAATGGTTTCTCAAGGTGACGCGCACGAGGGTGAATCGCCCTTCCCAGGCGAGGAAGACATCGTATGCACCACGTGAGATCTATGACCAGTTCTGGGCATTAAACATTGTAAGTCATGCTAGTGTTGTTTCAATTTTTATTTGCGCACCTTATCTACCATGCCTGAAATGATTAGCCATATTTTGTATGCATGTTTTTTAGGTTGACCAGGGCACTGAGGTGTTCAAGCAGCTGGAGGGGTTTGACTGGTTTGTCGCGCAGGCTCCTGACAATCTCAAGAGGTCCATTGAGAGGTACAAGACTGAAGTTCAAAACTTTAGTCTTGCGTACCGGGGTTACCAAGGGGAGCCGTCTAGTCGCTTGCCTCCTGACGCGTACGACTATCAGCCCCAGAGTCAGGTGTGGGAGCCGTCTACTCGCTTGCCTCCTTCCGCGTACGACTCTCAGTCCCAAAGTCAGGTGTGGGAGCCGTCTACTCGCTTCCCTCCTGACGCGTACGACCATCAGCCCCAGAGTCAGGTGTGGGAGCCGTCTAGTCGCTTCCCTCCTGACGCGTACGACCATCAGCCCCAGAGTCAGGTGTGGGAGCCATCTACTCGCTTGCCTCCTGACGCGTATGACTATCAGCGCCAGAGTCAGGTGACCCAAGTAGGAATCCAGGCATCGCGCCCAAGCATCCGGTCGGATAAAGGACAACCGACGAAGCCATTGAGTCCGGCCAAACGGGATTGGATCGACCGGCACTACTTTGGGCATGAGCCAATCGCTACAGCAGACTTTCCAGTTTCAGGATTCCTAGCTCACTCTGATCTAAGACTGTTGGCGCCAAACACAGATATTTCAAATTTTCTTATTGACGCGTATATAGATCTGCTCCGTGTTAGAGAGCTAAATTATAACACCTGCCAAACTTTGAAGCTCAACATGTATGCCTCTTTTGTTATCCCCTTCATGGTGAATAGCATGAAGGAGTTCACAGAATGGAGGAGGACGCGAGGGACAAGCAAGGGTGAATGGAGACCATCTGCAAACGTGCTTTCCTACTTGAACGCGGACTATCAATGTCACGCAGCTGAGGCGAACCTAATCATGCTACCTGCTCTTCATGCAAGCCACTTCTTCCTATTAGTTCTTTTTCCAGAGAATAAAGTGGTCCACATATACGATAGCCTAAGGGAAGACGGACCTGGTCGGCAGCTGGCGCAGGTGTACTCCACGTACATCAATGCGGTGGTTAGTTTATATTTCTTGACCTTCGCTCATTGTCTATTGTTCTTGTTATATAGGCTTGATATCCTTTTTTATTGTTGGATGCAGACTACTATCATTCCACTAGCGTGCCGACATTTTAAGGGGGAAGCCATCACGAGCAAAACAATGATTGATCCTTGGACGGTCGTGACAATACAAAACCGACCAAAGCAATATAACAGTCATGATTGCGGGATTTACGTCCTCAAGTACATGGACTACATAGCTCGCTCGGATGTGCTCGAATATGATACGTGGTCTCGAAACGATGCCCTGACGTTTAGATATAGGATAGCCTGGGAGCTGAAAAAGGGTGTAGCTAGACGCCTTCCTTACCATTATCCTGATATGTAATAGACGTTCGTATGGATTATTATTACTATTGTTGTATTTTGGATATTAAGCTTTGAAAATTGAATTAGCCTTACTATTACTATTGGTGCATTTTGGACAAATGGGCTAACTAGCATGCCCAAGGTGCAATGAGCAAAAAAAAAGTGACAAAAAAACGACGTAATTTTTCGGAAGTTATGAATTGGCCCCTAAAGTGTGCCCGAACAGGGCCTTCGTAGGAAAACCCAAAAAATAATGTGTCTCGTTTTTCCCGAAATTGATACAAATGGGCTAACTAGCGTGCCCAAGGTGCAATGAGCAAAAAAAAAGTGACAAAAAAAATTACGTAATTTTTCGGAAGTTATGAATTGGCCCCTAAAGTGTGCCCGAACAGGGCCTTCGTAGGAAAACCCAAAAAATAATGTGTCTCGTTTTTTTCCGAAATTGATACAAATGGGCTAACTAGCGTGCCCAAGGTGCAATGAGCAAAAAAAAAGTGACAAAAAAAAACGACGTAATTTTTCGGAAGTTATGAATTGGCCCCTAAAGTGTGCCCGAACAGGGCCTTCGTAGGAAAACCCAAAAAATAATGTGTCTCGTTTTTCCCGAAATTGATACAAATGGGCTAACTAGCGTGCCCAAGGTGCAATGAGAAAAAAAAAGTGACAAAAAAAACGACGTAATTTTTCGGAAGTTATGAATTGGCCCCTAAAGTGTGCCCGAACAGGGCCTTCGTAGGAAAACCCAAAAAAAATGTGTCTCGTTTTTTCCCGAAATTGATACAAATGGGCTAACTAGCGTGCCAAAGGTGCAATGAGCAAAAAAAAAGTGACAAAAAAACTACGTTATTTTTCGGAAGTTATGATTCCACAAACCAAATCACAAATTTAATCATTATAAAAGTTCAATTTATACAACTGAAACATTAACCCTAACACTCATCATCATCATCGTCCTCTTCGACCATACTGCCAGGTTCGATACCTAACACTTTATAATGGTTTCTCTTGTCATGATCAGTCATCTTATTACACAACGCACACTTTCGCAATTTTTTTTGACCCGTTGCTTCTTCAATCGGATTCTTCATGCGTATTGCTCGTTTTCGCCCTTTTGTTTGAGAAATAATCGGATCAAAAATGTCGTCCTCCTCACCTTGCAGGCTAGTGCCGTCAATGACTGGCTGTGAAGCTCGATTGAGCGGTCTGTCTCTTCTTTCTGGTAATGCCGCCCTAAACTGTGCAAGGTTAGCCTTATCCCGTGCGGCTGCTTCAACTTGATACCTGTACCCATCGAATGTTGACGCTGCATCCAATGATAAACCGTGCATGATGTTACAAAGGTGATTATATCGCAGCGTCTCAGATTGCTCGAAATCAACTGAAACATTGGGCACGTAAGGAATGTGACCGTGGACTCTATTGGCTTCCTTCGTCCACCGTTCCAAGATATACTGTGGAGGGATTTCATGAGCATTCTTGGCGCTAAAAACCCTCAACGCGTGTCGACAAAGTATACCTTTATGCTCAAACAGTTGACAGTTGCAATTAACCAACCCGGTGTCCTTACAAACTGCAACGGTAAAATGTCTTCTGCTCCTCGGAGCCGACGAAGAGCACGGATTGGCGAAATTCGTCACATTTGTCAACGCATAAACCTTGAGATCTCTGGTGGAATACTCATGCAACTTTGTCATGCTATATTGATTCGACTTTAGCAGTTCCTCTTGAAACTGTCTAAACATTTCCTTCGTATAGACTTGAGCCGCATGAGCCTCCAAAGGTGAAAAGACTACTATGGCTCTTTCTTTGTAAACTGTAGCCGCGTCGGCTTCTCTCTCAAGGAAAAATTGCCTGTCAAGAGCTTTCTGCATCTCTAGTACGAACTCTTGTATACTAGAAGAATGGCCTACGTACCCATCAAAGAATGCATTCATACCTTCGCTTCTCGAGGTCGTAGTCATTCCGGCTGCAAAAAACTGCTTGGTGTAGGCACCGACCCACTGTGTCTTGATCTCATACAACGATTGTAACCATTCATGATTGTGCAAATAGTAGTCATCCATTAACTTGGCCCACCTCTCCTCGAACACGTCTACCGTCAACGATTTCTTCACACATGTATTAAAGTCAGTCTTGAATGTCGGATGGTTTGCATATACATTGTGAAGCCGTTCGGGATATTTGTTGCTTATGTGCCATGTGCACAGGCCATGGTGAGTATCTGGAAGGACCTTAGCGATTGCATTTTTCATTGCCAGATCTTGGTCGGTGATGATGGTCTTTGGAGGAACATGATACATTGCTTTAAGCCACGTTTCAAATAACCACGTAAATGACTCCTCCGTCTCATCCCTAAGCAGGGCAAAGCCAAACAAGATTGACTGATAGTGGTGGTTCACCCCGGTGAACGGAGCAAAAGGCATAGAGTACTTATTTGTGCGGTATGTGGTGTCAAACGTCACAACATCCCCAAAATTTTGGTAAGCAGCTCTAGAACGGGCATCCGCCCAAAATATAGTACTAATGCGGTTCTCATCATCCAGTTGGAGACTATAAAAAAAGCCAGAATTCTCACTCTGAAGGTGCCTAAAGATATCAAGTGTAGCTTGAGAATCACTCTTACCGAAAGACTCTCTCCTCTGAACACGAAGTTCATTTCGAAGGTCTACTTCGTTGAAACTCAACTTGTCAATCCCCCCAACCTGGCTTGAGAAAACCCCCATCATTCTAGAAGGTGGAATTTTAGCCTCGTCCATTGTAAATATCAGTTGTCTGTGTGCCGCGCTTATTTCTCGGTGTTGATGAATTTGACTAATCTTACTAGGGGTCATCAACTGATGATTATGGCTCAACTCCACTCCCGTCACAACCCAATGGCTTTCATTTCTCCGGTGTACTGCATACACATGGGCCTTGCAGCCGGTACCCGAAAATGTGTCCCGTTTTCTTTGTCTTGTTGGCCCTTCGTCACTGACCTGAACAACCGGGGGTACATACGGTGCTCCTCTATGACACTCAAATAGTCTTCCACAAATTTGATCTGTATTCGCCCGTTTTCTACTCGTCTTAATTCTAATACCGAAACCTATCGTTTTCGAATATGCTCTATAGTATGCTTCAACTTCGTCCAGTGTTTGAAAAACTTGACCCAAGTAAGGTGGATCAGAACCTTCACAAAAAGTATTTCCTCCAGTTGCATCCATATTGATACTGAAATCTAAAAAATAAAAATGTATATCATTCTCAACAAGTCATAGAATTAAATAAAATAAAAATAAAAATTATTTCCTCCAGTTGTGTTACAATGTTCAATCACCAAAATACCCCCGGTAAGCGACAAATTATCGAAATGCCCCCGGGGGTTTATTATCACCCTAACGCCCCAAACCAGCTTCAAAACAATCTTTCAGGTATTTTACGTACACTTCTGGACTAAAAAGTCCTTTGAAAAACTTAACACCATAAAATTACCAAAATACCCCTCTCGCGTTCAGTAAAATTACCAAAATACCCCTCTCGGGGTGGCAATTTACCAAAATGCCCCTGGCATCAGAAAATCTCAAAAATACTTTGAAATGATATTTTAAGCTTCCTGAATTTATTCTTGATCTAAAAAGTATTTTACGAACTTTTCGCCCAAAAATCCCGACCTGGTGTCCGGATCGAACGCGTAAAAGCTTTCGGCCAAAAAATAGGCAATGACTTCAGAATGGTCCAAATTCCTAGGAAATGGAACTTGCCAACATCCTAGGGTTCTTATAAAAGTTTCGCGCGAAATCGCTCTAGTTTGATATTTTAAATTACACTGCAAAATTACAAGGTTCCCTGTATCAGTTAACCCTTTTCCAGTCTTTGGAAAAATCTGAAATTTTTCTCTGATATAGATATTTTAAGAATAACTAGGGTCTCTTTTTTACACTTTGGCAAAATGTAGCTCTAGCTATTTTTTATAAATTCATGAAAAACTGTCAAAAAACACAAATTTTAGACTATGGTAAGAACAATTTAAGCATAACACAATTTAAACAATCCATTGGTAAGAACAATTTGAAATTAACATTGAATTATAAGAAAATTCAAATTACTTACTTGTTTTGACTTGATATATTTGAAGAAAAATCCACCGATCTTCTAGCGAAAAAATCTACCGATCTTCTAGCGTAAAATTTTTTGTTTGTATTGTTGTGGAGATTATGTAGGTGAGATATGGAGTTAGAAGACAGTCGGTAAAGATGATGGAGAGTGGAAGAAAGGGTTCGGGGAGAAGGGATTATAAAGAGAGAAAAGTGAGGGAGAGAGATGAAAGAAGACAGAAGAAAAAAAGTCCGTGAGTGAGCAGTAGTCAAAGGCTGGGAAAGAAAAAAAAATTGCAGAAGACTTTGCGTCCAAAGCTTTAGGGGGAGGACACCACGTGGCATCACGGAGGACACCACGTGGCATCGCGGAGGGGGAAGGGGTGGGGCCATGGGGGAGGGGCACCACGTGGGGGGAGGGGGCGTAGGGGCCATGGATAAGAGGCCAACCGCAACTCTTAGTTGCGGTTGGGTTTTTTTTTGGGGGGGGGGGGGGGGAGGGGGGCGGGGGGAAGGACATGAGGGGGTAGGGGGAGGGGGGAAATGATTAGCAACCGCAACAATTTGTTGCGGTTGGGTGGATAATATCCACTGGTAGGTGTGGATCGGCTCCCATATATATATATTACTTTTGCCTACTAGGTAAGCGCTACCAAAAGCTGAGGGTGTTATGATATAACTGACATTGCGCTTCAAGCCAGTAGACAAGTGTAACATTCCGGATCCTATTCTAGTTTTAACAGGTTCAATTAAAATTTTAGCGATGAAATTATTTTTTAGCATCAATGCAGTTTTTACCAACTACTAGCGACAATTTATGCAGCGGGATGGCAAATAAATAAATACATAAAATAAATAAAAATTTGATTTATTTGAAAAGAATAAGTCAACTCTTTTATATATAATAATAAATTTGAAAGTGTACAAGAAGAGGAATTAGGAAGAAATTGTGCAAATGGGATTTATATCCCATAAATCTCGCTTACAGTTACAAGCCAGAGAAAGAGAAAAGGAAGAAAGAAAGAAGAAAAGGGAGAGAAAGAGGAAAGAAAAAAAGAAAGAAAGGAAGGGAGATTTCGGTAACAGAGGCAGAGAGAGAGAGCTTGAAGAAGGACTTTTCTGGTAAGTGATCGGATATTTGTACATACTCTATACATGCTTATCTATTGTGTGTGTGTGTGTGTGTAGGGGGATACGCGTGACTGAGTGAGAGAAATATATGGGTTTGGGGTTAATCTGTAAAGGGGTTCAGGGATTATGGCCATGACTGAGTGAAGTGGTACATATTTGTGGGCATGGGAATATACTGGCTGCGTTGGGGAAGAAAACCCAGATTTGCCACAAGTTTCGGTGGCTATGGCCAAGCCATGCTGCCGCAGGGACAACCGTGGTATAATGTTATTTGGTGGTCTGAGATTATGTGTCGGAAAAGAGATCGGGGGAGAGAGTGATCTAATATGAGATCAGGTGCGTGTTGTGTGTGCGCGTTGTGTGAGCTGTGTGCATGGTGTGTTTGTGTCCATATGTGTGGGTATAGCTGCCTAGAGACAGCTGTGTGCATGTGTTTTTGGGTGTATATACAAGTGTGTGTGTAGGTGTGTTTAAGAACTGCCATGAAGGCAGTCACAGTGAGGGTGTGTGGGTTGTATATTTTGAGTGTGTTGTGTGCGTATATATGTGTATTTGAGTGCTATGAGGTGTGTGCTTTGTGAGTGATTGCGTGAAAATAGGAATGCACCCGGCAGTGGGTGCAATGGGTAGACTGTCTTGTGCATGTGTGTGTTCATATGTGTGTGTGTGTGTGTTCGCAAAGTGCTCACATGTGACTGGATGAAGCTGATGAGGCAGCTGGGTGTAAGTGTTGTGCACCAGCCTTTGTACAGAGATGTGTGGCCATGTGTGTGAGTGCTATGTGGGGTGTGTTTATACATAGGGGGTGGGGTGTGTGTGTGTGTAAAAAGAAAAGAAAGAAGATGGAGACAACAGTGGGCATGGCAGGATATATATATATATATATATATATATATATATATATATATATATATATATGTGTGTGTGTGTGTGTGTGTGTGTGTGGGTGTGTTGCTGTGTGTTTTGGATGTATGATGAATGGAATGTGTACCGAATGCATGTGTGTGCTAGGTGTGTGTGTGTGTGTGTTTTTGTGTGTGTGTGTGTGTTGGCGAACTATGTGCTCGTGTGTGTGTGTGTGTGTGTAATGTGTAATGGATATAGTGAGTGTGTGGAACAAGAAGAAAAGAAAAAGGACGGGATGTCGTGAGTGGACCTGTGTGTGTGAGTTTCTAGTCAATGGGTAGAGAATAAAAAGGAAGAAGATGAGGTGAGTTTTATTAGGTCACAACAGATTTGGGTAGTTCACAAGTGTAACACGGGTAGCGTTAGGTACGTCGCGTGTATTACATATCGTATAGTGATCATTAACATGTGAAATTTTACAATAAAATACCTTAAGCTATTAGAAATTGTGGCAAATTTTATAATTTTTTGAAATCGTATGTATTTTTAGTATTTTCTGTAAGTTTAGATTTTTAAAATTCTTTTGGAGCCTTTAAACTCATGAAATGTTTTGAAAAAAATTAGAGTAATGTTTTTATGGTACAATAAGTCCCAGTTTAAGTTTGATGATTTTTAGAGATGATTTGATATCTTTTTCGTATCGCATTGATTTTAGAAAAATGAATAATTTAAAACTAGTTTTAATGCCTTTTAAATTTTGATTTTAGTTTTTATAATTTTATATATAGTTTAAATTTATTACAAAAATTATGGGACTTTATTTTCAACTAGAAGTAATTATGGCTATTTATGAATTTTATTACATTAAAAGAAATTATTTTTAATTCAAAAATATTAAAAAAATTCAGAAAATTCATATTTTAACTTGTTATGAATTTTTAAGCTATAAAAGCATTTTTATAATTTATTATGACTTTGTGATATACGCTTTAAGGAGCGTACATGATTTTCAGTTAGGTTGATCGTGAGGGGACCCGTTTTGAGTTGCGCAATTTCATAGTTAGAAGTGAGTACGTGGTGGATAGTTGATAATATGTTTATAGTATTGTAGAATAGATTGTGTTCTAACAAATAAATTTTCAATTTAGGTTTATTCAAATTTTATTGATCGAGGTTTGGTAGCATTGCTTAACTTGGATCGAGGTAAGGATTTTCTTTCCGAAACCTACTCATCATTTTAAATTCATGTGTTTTAATCTTAATGGTTTGCAAAAAATCCGTTGAACTATGGTTTTATAATATTTTCATGCAAATATTTGGATATTGTCATGCAACCCATATTTGAACCATATAGCGATCGTTTGAAATTCTTGTTCATTTTCATACATTTATTGAGTCGATCATCGAATAACTTTTTGAGTTGTACTTATTTCTTCTAATGCTTTTTTGTTTATTGATTCGATTATCGTAAAGCATTTTCAAATTGTATTTATTATTTTCTAAATGTTGACATGAGTTAGTAATCCTGGGAGCTATAAGGATGGTGCGTATCGTTGGTGCGATAAGGATGGTCTGTTGGTAGGGTTAAACTAGGACTTAAATGGACTAGTTAGTGTACATATGCATATGTAAAGCGTATCGAGCTGTCGAGATAGATTTGTTATAGTGTACTGCTCATGTTCAATATTACTTATCTCTTTTTATTATCTTGAAGCATTTTGAATGACTACTGATTTAAGGGATTGAGTTGATACTCGTCCCTAGGTTTATATTGAGATAACTATGATTTTTATTTAAAAGCAGAAAAGATATTGTTTGACTTCAATGTAAAGATCGATTGAATCATTGGTCTATATCAAAATATTGTGTTTTATTGAAAATACTCTTAAAAAGTTTTGTTTGGCTCTATATGAAAACTCATTTGAATCTTCTTGTTATTTTAATCTTTGATCGACCTTACTAGACTCTCAAAAGGTCACTCTCCTTTGACTTCCTTTCTGCAGGTAGCGACCAACGTTAGATTACTAGAAACTAGATTAGAGGCAAGCGAGGTAGCGAATTTAAGTTACTGTTTTGTCCATTAGAACCCCTGCGTGGGTGAATTGTATTATTTAAATTTTTCTTAGACTTAGATTTGATATTTCAAATATGACAGTTAATTGAGAGTATGGTTTGATTGACGGTTAGTTGCTCTGACAGTTTACGGTGTTATTTGGTTAAGTTTTGAGGATACTATTGTCTTAGCGTAAGTGATCGAGCGAGTGCTAACGCTCCCGAAAATTCTGGGATATTACAACACGTGTCACCTATGACTCGTACTCCGACTAATTCAAAACACTTTATTACTACTTACTGGTCTGAGGAGTTAGAATCCAAAACCTAATCTCCAAGGATCAAATTTTAGGTCCCAACTTTTACTCCTAGTTCTAGTAGGTTTCAAGGACCCATGCCTACATAAAGGGGACTCCCCCCCCCCCCCCCACCAAGTATGTAAACCAACGAATCACACACAAGCACATCGTGTTTTCTTGCTTTCTCAGAGTCCTACTCAGGTTAGCTGCACTCTGACTTAAGAATCAGAGAGTTCCCTGCCTGAACCCCCGCTCGGCAATAACTATTTTTGTATCTTACAGGTCATTGCTTCAGGTTGTGGCTCCCGATCATTTTTTTAGCAGCAACATTTATGAACTAAGAAGAGTCTTCTAATGAGATTATAACTAATATTAGCTTATAACATAATACACGATATGAATATTAGTTATCAAGGAGAAAAACGATGGAGAAATAAATTTGATAAGGTCTAAAAACTTAAATAGAGGGTGTTTATGAGATTTGCCGGTGCTCATATATTAATCATGGAAATGAAGCATTAATCAGTTTGATCATCAAGGGAAATCTTAAAATACATTTCCTTCGGAATCAGAAAGAGATTAATTATAAGGTGTTTAAGTAAGTGAGCTAGATAAAGAGGTTGATGGTGAAGTAGAAGATGGTCCAATACAGGTTCAAAGATGTGAGCATAGCGTAGAAGTACCTTTTAATGGTTTAGAAGGAGTGGTGTTGGGATTGACATATTTATCTATTTAATTAAATGTGTCTTTTATTCATCATTTGAGCAAATGCATACTTTTTTTATTATTGATAGTTTTGTAATTTATATAAAATATCTATGTATCCATTATTATATATGTATGATCATAATGTTCCGGATAGATCAGGGTACCCCCTTTCTAGTGCATATACAAAGGAATGATGATCATGATAAATTTATAATTAAATAAGTGTTCACAATGTTAGATGGAACTAAACAACCATCTAGTGCATTGTAGTATACAAAGATGATATGTTGTATCTTAATCGTCCTGAATGGTAGTACATTGTTTGTATTAAACAATGACTACTGAAGATTATTAAGTTTCTATGACTTTATAAATAATATCTACAACTACCATTATCCTATGTTCTTAATCATATATAGGATTTTGTATCCTCAGAGTCATTCAGCGAAAGTTTTGATAGACCTGCACGTGAGATACATCATCCATCAATACCTCGGCATGTTGACACTTTGTAATGTATAATGAGAGCAGATACTATTTATAAGGTATTTATACTGGTTATTAAAAGATCATTTTATTTATGAAATCAATTCAATGATCATGGGACTTATTATCAGGAACATACGAACTACAATGCAATTACTAAGATAGCATAGTAGTTCATGGCCCTATCGATAATTAGAAACATCTGTAGAGGAGCAAAGTTGTATACATCAACTAGGAGGTTTAAAGCTATAATTTGATAATGGGCTTGACTTAATTATACTTTAATTTTTGAAGTTTTCAGTAGTAATATTTTAGTAGAATTAGTCATTACCGAATAGGTAACCCAATTGGGCTATGAGTTATGACTAAACAACTGAGTCCTATTAGAGCTGGAATTATAAAGCCCAGAAGTCCCCGTATTAGCCCACACTTGAATTCTATAGTTGAGAGAATACTTGAAGAGATAGAAGTAGCGTAATAAAGGGAGAGGAGAAACCATAAAAAGGGGAGACCCCCTGGGGCAACCGTCCACCCCCTCCCCCCTATGTGTCACTCTCTCTCTCTATATATGTGCCACCTCTTGTTGTTGGTGCTATCCTTCTCTCTTCTTCTTCTTCTTCTTCTCTGTAGCTTAGAATTGTTCTCTGGAGGATTGTAATGGAGAATCGTAAACATAGGGCCATAGCGAGGAAGGCTAGTTGGTGTCAAGGCATACATCAAAGGTTTTGTCAAGTTCTAACACAAATGTGAAGGCATGATCTAATTACATATACTGTTTACCACTATGTGTAACGCCCCAAATTTCCGGAGCGCTAATATCAAATAACAGAGTCAGAAAACCTCAAAATAATTTCAAAAAAAGTCTCCCTAAATGGTCATTCAGAGCATGTACTAATTAACCCAAAGATACATCAATAGATATCATAGCAGCCTAAGGCATTTACATGATCCAAATTACTCAGACACGGAGTTCCAAAATATATTCCAAATCCACATAGGTCCTCATATTGTACGTTATAAAAATAACCAAACTAAATGCAAAACTAAACTACTAAAATTGGCTTTGATATAAAATTAATAGCTCTAAATCACACAGCTAGCCCTGCAATCCAGTCCCCTTTTTACTGATCACCTGAGAGAAGAAAATAATAAGGAAGTGAGCCAAATGCCCATTAAGGTCGCTCAACGGACCAACCAAAAGGGATACAAAAAAAAATGTCTGAAGAACGAAATTTCGGAGGCACCAAACTTTAATGGAAGAGATACGAGACAGAATTTTAAATTGCAAAATATATTTTCGTACAAGACAGAATTTCAAGATGTCAAAAATACATAGTTGTACAGAGATAGACACTAGATAGCCATTCAGGATAAGGTCACACATGCCATCACAGACACGTGAAACCGGGTTCAAAAAAATAAGATCGCGATCTCTAGCTCGTCCTACTGAGCTAGCCCACGTTCCAATCCACGTGGGTAAGTCAAAAGCAGAAAGTCACACACATTGTGACATGGCTCATAAAATTGGTCACCATATATCAAATAAAACGGGCAAAACACCAACAAGACGACGTAAACTTCTAAGTCAGATACATTAAGCAACACAAGACTCGCCCCAAATTTCACTTATAAGTTATGCCAAGTTGTGGCAAAATTTAACGGATACGCACAAAAAATTCAAATCAAGTGTTCAGATAATTTCTGAATAAAATTTTTAGAAATCAAACAATAGAATTTATTTACTAAACTTATGAAAATCAAAGTATAGATAATCCAGGAATAGACATGGTAAAACAGATACCACGCCTATAAGTCAAGGACAATGGTCATGCATAACATGTAGAATTTGGGCAGGAGGAACAATTAGAAACAAAAATGGCTTTAGAACCCTCAAAAGCATCAATATTCAAGGCCCCATGTGGCTGGATAACAGTAGAGAAATACTGATTGTAAAATTATGGATAAAGTAATCATGATGTAATCATAAGCTCAACGACGAGTTAAAGACTCCAAAAACAAATATTGTAGTGTGAGAAATTCATCTCACTCAGCAAGGAATTTCAGAAATTGAATTGTAGCAAATCACAGTACTGGCACGAAGAACTAGACAGCAAGAACATCATGGTATTTCAGTCAAAACAATACACTGGGGGTACAAAAATAGATAAAGCAAATACAACATCAAAGGACTCCAAACGAAAATGCACAATAAAGGCACGGAGACCGTGACATCAATAGACATCTGAAAATTCAAACGAAGATGGACAGCGATGGCACGAAAATTAAGACAGCCGGATTAACGAATTAAACCATTAAATGAATGATCGATCCATTGCTGATTCGGATTTCAAAAAAATCCTTACCTCTGATCGTGATTAAACCCAAAATTTGATTTTCTGAATTCAATTGTATCAAAAGCCCTCAAGAAATTTGTAAAATCCCAAGAAGTCTCTTCCTAGGGATTCTTTGGAGGCTCTTCTGAACTTTGGTGTGTTCTTATGAATGTACGTAACTATCAGACACCTAAAAGATATATATTTGTATTCATAAAACAAATAGAATTTCAAAATACCCATTATGTCCCAAACTCTCTAATTTTATTTTCTTATCTTTTCTCTTTTTAAGCATTGAAATATGAGGGGTCTAACATTCTCCCCCCCCCCCCCCCCCAAAATAAAAATTCCATCCTCGGAATCAAAATGTACCTGAGGTGCCAAAAAGGTGCGAATAATTACGTCTCATATATTCTTCAGATTCTCAAGTAGCCTCCTCAATTTCATGGTTCTGCCATAAAATCTTAACTAAGGGAATGACTTTCGTCCTTAACACTTGATCACAATGGTCAAGAATCTCAACCGGTTGCTCTTCGTAAGAAAGGTCCTCCTGTCCTGCTTTGCTAAAGGCTCATACGACGCAATATGCGTCGGATCATAAACATACTTCCTCATATTCGAAACTTGAAAAATGTTATGAACGTGTGAAAGCTCTGGCCAATGCAACTATGTAAGCCACCAGACCGATCCTCTCTAAAACCTCGAATGTCCCAACAAACCTAGGGCTGAGCTTGCCTTTCTTACCGAAATGTATCACCCCCTTCCAAGGCGAAACTCTTAAAAAAACATGTGATCACCTCCCTCAAACTCAAGTTCGCGACGACTGTGAGATGTATAGCTCCACTGTCTATCCTGAGCTGCTTTAAGATGTTCCCAAATCAAATCAACTTTTTGAGTAGTCAACTGTACTAACTCTGGTCCCAACAACCATCTCTTTTCTACCTCATCCCAGTATAATGAAGTCCAGCACCTCCATCCGTACAATGCCTCAAATATCAAAATTATTAAATCAGAAGCTCTACTACACTGTAAATGCCATCTCTACAATTTACCTTTTCTCCATTTGTACCATTAAACTGTCGCTAAAGTCCAAGTAAATTTATAATAGTTAGCCTTAATATTAATTTAGGAATGGGATATTACATCCTTCTCCCCTTAAAAGTCGTCTTCAAATTTCACAGCATTGGTAATGTCCAACGCTTCACTATGTAACTCTAGTAGCAACCAAATTATGTCAATACACTGCCTAAACTCCACATCGAAAGTTATGTCCCACGAATATTCAGACGTTACAATTCCCATTCAAGTCATATCACTAGTTCAGATCTATGGGACTATTACTTATACTTTAACATTCGTAGAACCTCAAGGTCAATGGCTATGAAGTTTGAGACTTTGTTGTCTTTCCAATGTACTAAGAACTTCAAAACCTCCTTTGTCACCGAATATTTATCTTTATGCTCTTGGTTTTGCAATGCCAACAAAGTTGTGGCGACTTTTACCAGATACTGCTAATATTATGACAATTATCCGAACAAATTAAACTCGTGAGTTTTCTAGTCACCCTTGCCATATCTACTATAAGCTAGAAATACCTTATAGAATAAACAGGACTGTAATGATCACATCAACTTAAATATAGCCAATAACTTACCTTAGATCCATATATTTGGACACAACCTGGTTTTTAACATCGGAATAACCCACGACTCATATCACTTTAAGATTCAGCATAGCACACCTAACTTGAACAACAATTGCTAATGTACCTCTATTCTACTAATGTAATACGTATGTCAACATTTACCCAAAATAATTCCAAGTGTTCAATCCAAAGGGTGTGCAAAAGGATTGTAGATATACGTGAGATCCAAAAATCATGTCTCGGTTTTCAATGAACTAGCGTGCTTGAAAGATATATCTAACTTAAACTTCACGATAATGCAACCCTATCTCCATTTATATCGTTAATTATCGCTAAACGAAAGAGTTTCACCCAACAAGCGATGGTCACTAAAATTCAAGTAATTACAAAATTCACCACAGACCCAATTTGAGATCTAGGCCATTACAATCCCCTCCAGTTAAAATAACTTGGCCTCGAATTTCACAATATTTACAACGTCCAGGCACTAGGCTTTTGTTACGCAACTCCCATACCACCGACATAATAGCAGAGCAGTGCTTAACCTCTGTACCAAAAATGTATCATCGAAATATTAAACATCACAATTCTCATTTCAAACCTTAATGCTAAGCCCAAACTTAGAGGTCATCATTTACGTCCTAACATTTGCAGAACTTCAAAAGATCACATAACCTTCTAAAATCTCAACATTCTAACGTACCGACCACAAGCTTACAAAAGCTCTATCTAGCTATCATGCCGCATGTTATCCGGCAACCTTAGTTAGGCTTTTCGCTAACTATAATCACTTTTCTCCTTACCATCTTAAGCCTGCTCCATCCAGACATTAGAAGTTCTCGTGACTTTATAAATAATTGTCCAAAATATTTGTCAAAATGCAAAATTGCAGTTTAGTAACTTCATATGTTTCTCTATACTATAGGATGCTGATTATAACTTAGGTTTTCAGAACCCAATAAGCCGAATCATTACTTAAGCTCTAAGTACTCAGGACCTTACCTTGTCATATACGCTCCCGCATTAGAAGTCGTGGCTATTATCAAAATTCTTAAAATAAAATATTAACCCATCGTATCACTAGTAACATCACGTATAAACAGAGCATCTAAATCCATAGAAACAAAAGTCTCTGTAAGACCACAATTAAAAAGATCTCATTCTCTTAATAATCCCCTTCAGAAGAAAAATTCAAACGTTGCGGTTAAAAAAATTAGACAAACTTATCAAATCAAATCACCCACATACGAGTAAAGTTCTAAAAAAGTTAAACCATAAAGTTCAAGCTGAAGGTGTACCAGAGTACAGATCAATTTTTTAATCTCACGAGACATGTACTCTATAGGATCTAAACCCTTGTTTCTAACTTCCATGCTCATTACCTCCCCAGCCTCATACTAGTACGTAAATGTTTGAAATCTATACCTATAGAAGCAGCATATGCAGTCATCTCATAATGACATTTCACTAAATATTGAGGTTAACTAGTGACTAAAGCTGGCACAATATTGGTACCCTCTCAGCCAAATGCATTACCCATCCTATTGTCTACCTCAAATTCTTAAGTCATATATTATGTGACCATAAACCTCTTAATCCTTCAAACACATGATTACTCAACATAGCATCAAACTCAATCTTCTTAGCCGTATTCCATTGACTACCAAGACCATACTCAATGTGTAAGGCCTACCTAAAATTGTAATAATGCAATATCTATAAAGTTCACTAATAAAAACCATGTGATCACTTGAAGGCAATATGTTGCCCATCTCTTTTTATTAATCTGTCACCAAAATTGATACCATCGAATACCCTTCGAAACATACCGCTTTGACTTAGCCAAAATGGGTAGCCGATTCTATAGGCACTTACACGTCACACCCATGACCACCATGCTTTCATTGCGAACTCTGATGTCAAGTCAACCTAGTTATACCTACGAGAACGAATTCACATATCTGAGCTATCCTACCATTCAACTAAAAATATAAAGATTTTCTTCGTAGTACTCTCGTCAATTAAGTAACCTTCCTAGTACACGTTTATAAAATCTACAGAATCATAAGCCTAAGCTCTGATACCAACTGTAATGCCCCAAATTTCCGGAGCGCTAATATCAAATAATAGAGTTAGAAAACCTCAAAATAATTTCAAAAAAAGTCTCCCTAAATGGTCATTCAGAGCATGTACTAATTAACCCAAAGATACATCAATAGATATCATAGCAGCCTAAGGCATTTACATGATCCAAATTACTCCGACACGGAGTTCCAAAATATATTCCAAATCCACATAGGTCCTCCTATTGTACGTTATAAAAATAACCAAACTAAATGCAAAACTAAACTACTAATATTGGCTTTGATATAAAATTACTAGCTCTAAATCACACAGCTAACCCTGCAATCCAGTCCCCTTTTTACTGATCACCTGAGAGAAGAAAATAACAAGGAAGTGAGCCAAATGCCCAGTAAGGTCGCTCAACGGACCAACCAAAAGGGATACGAAAAAAATGTCTGAAGAACGAAATTTCGGAGGCACCAAACTTTAATGGAACAGATACGAGACAGAATTTTAAATTGTCAAAATATATTTTAGTACAAGACAGAATTTCAAGATGTCAAAAATACATAGTTGTACAGAGACAGACACTAGAGAGCCATTCAGAATAAGGTCACACATGCCATCACTGACACGTGAAACCGGGTTCAAAAAAATAAGATCGCGATCTCTAGCTCGTCCTACTGAGCTAGCCCACGTTCCAATCCACGTGGGTAAGTCAGAAGCAGAAAGTCACACACATTGTGACATGGCTCATAAAATTGGTCACCATATATCAAATAAAACGGGCAAAACACCAACAAGACGACGTAAACTTCTAAGTCAAATACATTAAGCAGCACAAGACTAGCCCCAAATTTCACTTATAAGTTATGCCAAGTTATGGCAAAATTGAACGGATACGCATAAAAAATTTAAATCAAGTGTTCAGATAAAATCTGAATAAAATTTTCAGAAATCAAACAATAGAATTTATTTACTAAACTTATGAAAATCAAAGTATAGATAATCCAGGAATAGACTTGGTAAAACAGATACCACGCCTATAAGTCAAGGACAATGGTCCTGCATAACATGTAGAATTTGGGCAGGAGGAACAATTAGAAACAAAAATGGCTTTAGAACCCTCAAAAGCATCAATATTCAAGGCCCGACGTGGCTGGATAACAGTAGAGAAATACTGATTGTAAAATTATGGATAAAGTAATCATGATGTAATCATAAGCTCAATGACGAGTCAAAGACTCCAAAAACAAATATTGTAGTGTGAGAAATTCATCTCACTCAGCAAGGAATTTCAGAAATTGAATTGCAGCAAATCACAGTACTGGCACGAAGAACTAGACAGCAAGAACATCATGGTATTTCAGTCAAAACAATACACTGGGGGTACAAAAATCGATAAAGCAAATACAACATCAGAGGACTCCAAACGAATATGCACAATAAAGGCACGGAGACCATGACATCAATAGACATCGAAAAATTCAAACGAAGATGGACAGCGATGGCACGAAAATTAAGATAGCCGGATTAATGAATTAAACCATTAAATGAATGATCGATCCAATGCTGATTCGAATTTAAAAAAAAATAAATCCTTACCTCTGATCGTGATTAAACCCAAAATTTGATTTTCTGAATTCAATTGTATCAAAAGCCCTCAAGAAATTTGTAAAATCCCAAGAAGTCTCTTCCTAGGGATTCTTTGGAGGCTCTTCTGAACTTTGGTGTGTTCTTATGAATGTACGTAACTATCAGACACCTAAAAGATATATATTTGTATTCATAAAACAAATAGAATTTCAAAATACCCATTACGTCCCAAACTCTCTAATTTTCTTTTCTTATCTTTTCTCTTTTTTTTAAGCATTTAAATATGAGGGGTCTAACACTATGTAACCAATAGGTGTTAAGGCATGGTTTCCTTATTTCAGCTGTAAAGTTTTATTAATTATTGGATCTAATTATCCTAATTACTATCAGAGCGTACCTTAAAGGACCCATATGATTCTAAGTAGTAGATATGTGTTTTAATTATACCTAGGGAATTTGTTGTTTTCCCTTTACCAAGGACTTTACGTATGCTTTGTTTTGTCCATTAATTTAATATACGTGTAGTTGATATATCTGTGGTATTATGTGCTCATGAACTAACTTTTGTTTTGCATGGTGATAAGGAACCTCTGATGACCACATATTTGTTCTTATCGCTTTGGTTTTAAGTTTTTATTAAACTTTCTAAGTCAATGTAATTGTGTAATTTTTGTTATTTTATCATTACTAGAATGATTTTGTACATTCCTTAAAGAGTATAAGAGTTATGTAATTGATATGTGATGGAACAGACACCGGTAGGTAAGGCCATTCAAAAAAAATAGTGAAGCAAAAGAGACGGGAGGAAGAAGGGGTCAACAACCCATGGCCTCCTTGAGAACTGTGCACCCGCCCCCCTTGGGCAGCTGTATGGTCACACCCAAGGGTTTTCCACCCCTCGTTCTTTTTTGGCTCTGATTTTGTCTCCTTTAATGAAGCTCTTGAATTTGCACAAGGACTCTAGTTGCTAAAAGATTCCTAGTTATTATAGGATTCATCATTATTGTAGCTTTCTAAGTTGGAAGAAAATTTGGCCATGAGAGTTTCTTAGGATGAAAATCCTAATCCTCTTTAATTGGTTTAATTTCTTATTTTGATTACTATTAGTGTCCTATTGATACATGGTTTCCCTGTTTATATCTTTATCATATTAGGATGTTAGGATATAATATTCCTAATTGATTACTATTAGTATCCAATTGATATATGGTTTGCATGTCCTTACTGTAGACACCCAATTTTGTAGTTATTATAAATGAAATAATTAATAGGCTTTATTGTTAATTATTTATTATTAAGCCTAGGCCTAATAATGTGACTTAATTAATTGATTTAGTTCAATCCAGTTGTTAAGCATCTAAGTCCAGCAGTCAAGTCCATTGGTCTTATCAAGACCAACAGTCCAGTCCAGTTTAGTGCTCCAGTTAGTGAATTGGTCAAGTCCGGTCCAATGTAGCAGTCCACTCCAATGTGTAGATTTTTCTTCTTTATATATTAAGCTAATTTTTCTAGATAATTTAGAGAAATAATATGTGAATTATTTATGAGTCTAAGATTAAATCCATGTTTTATATGGTTAGGAGTGATAAATTCTAAATCTGGTACATCATATCTACAAAATCAGAGATAATTACCAAAGTTAGGGTCTGATAATGCCTCAAAATTTGAAAAAAAAATATTTTTAAATTATGGGATGAACCGGTCAGTTTTTGACTAACCGACCGGTTAGTTGACTTTTGTGAATCTGAAATTTTATCAAATATTCTAACTTATCTCCGGCCTTGCAGATTGGCACAGCGAATCTTATCATATTCTACGATCTTAAGCCTTATAAATAGAGCCATTGAACTTCATTTTCAAGGGTCTTGGTTTGGAACCTTGAAAGCTTATTCTCTTTAGAGCTTGTGTACCATTTTTTTTCGTGTAGTGATATGCTATCTCTCTCAAGCATCTTAGCCATTCATATTCACTTGAATAGTCTGTTTACTCTTTGCATCGTGAATCATTCAAAGAACTTTCCCGAGTCTTCCAGACAAGTTTTTGCAAGAGGTACCTTTAATAGTTTCTTAGTGTAGAGAATCACTTTAGAATGTCTTCCATACCCGTTGTCACATTTCCATTACAAAAAGTTCAAAAAGAGTCTCTATATTTCTCAGTCTAAATCTAGGACCAAAATGTAGATTACTTCCCTTAGGATCAGAGTCGAACTACGATAGTTTTGATTATGGTTAGTCCGAGCAGATACATAGGCAATTCGACCCTCGATGTCGAGTTCAAACAAAAAATTTGAAAATAAACTTAGGGTTGGTTTAATCACATTTTACATGCTTTTTTTAAGGCCAAAAATCAATGAAAATGAAGCTGATACTGAAAGGCTGTGGCATGTGCCTAACATCTGCCTGCGGCATAACTTAGTCCCTTAACCCATCTCTTGATTTTTGATAGATTAGTCGTCCTTTTGGACATTTTGAGTCATTTTTGTTTTTTTTTCGGTTATTTTTTCCAATTAAATACGATGGTGACTCCTAAATCCTTAGCGGGATTTTTCCAAGGCGTTTTGCTACAATGGCAACTCACTAGGGCTAAAGTAGGAGGGGTAGACTTAAGAAAAATAAATTCATCGATTTGTTGGCCTTGTTATTTTTTTGTTTTTTTTTTGTGTTGTAAAATGTGATATAATTTTGATATTTGCGCTATTATTTTCATACCTCACACACACGCACGTCTTATCCTAACCACCCACTTAAGGCAATGGTTGAAGTCCTTGGACCTCTTGGTCTCAAGACGATCTTTTGATTGTACCCTCAACTTCATGGCCTCGTACTAAAGCGATCTCCTGGCCTTCTTGGTATATTAAACGACTTATATGCATACGCTTTTATTTCGATACCTCACACACGCTAACCACCCACTCGAGGTTAATAGTTGAAGCCCTTGGACCTCCTGGTTTCAAGGCAATCTTTCAATTGCACCCGTAACTTCACAGCCTCATATTAAAAGGACCTCCTGGTCTTTTTTTTATATTACATGACTTGTGCACACACTGATGATCATTCATTATTAACTTTCTAAGTTACAGACAGGAGGTACATGGTACAGTTGAGCTGATGGAGTAACCTTTACACGGGCATTGAAAAATTGTTGGGAGAACATATGTATTGGCCTATGACATGTTAGAAGGGGAACCGACCAACTTTCTATAAGCTAATTGGTAATCAAGCGAAAGAGAGAAAACTCTGACTAACCGATCGATAAGACATGCTCCCAATTGGACAGTTAGTCAGTATGTGCATTGCTTGAAAAATCTCAAAATTGGTTGGTTTATACCATGATCCAATCCAGTGACCAACTGGCTGGTTTATCCACTAGGATGACCAGACAATTAGTAAGAACCCTATCCGTCCTAGAAATTTCTCAGAGAAAAACCTAACCATACTGACCTACTGGCCATTTTATCCACCAGGACGACCAGACGGTTAGTAAGAACCTTATCTTTCCCAAAACATTTTCAAATAAAGAAAACCCTAATCACACTGACCAACCGGCCGATTTATCCACCAGGATGACCAGATGGTTAGTCAGAACCTTACCCTCCAAAAAATTCCAAAAAAAAAAAAATCTTACCACACTGCCAACCGGCCGGTTTATCTGCTTTGATGATCGGACGGTTAGTCAGTCCTAGCCCCCAACTTTTGCATATCTAAAAACACACCCCAATGATCAGAAAAAATTTCCCTTACCCCCATTAGGGTATGAGCCAACTAGCTTGATCTATGTGGTTTGTGTAATTAAATTTTTTTAAAAAAATCTCTATATAGTTAAGGCTAAGCATAGCTGGTATCGGGACTTATCTGAAAAGCTCTTAAGAACTCTAATGGCTGAGGAATTCCCACAAATTACAGATTTGGTCTGTATTATCAGTGAACTATAAAAGGATTTTTAGAATGGTTTCACAACCCTTGCAGATTAGAGTCTAGAACTGCTAAGAAAATAGACAACCTCAAGAAGAGACGTAGGAAAGATCAAGAGAATGAGGCGAGGGGGGAAAAGAAAGATGACAGCAAGAAAAGTCCAGAGTTTTATTGGCAGTATGAGTCTGAAGACAAAAAGTGAAACCCGCAATTACAGAGTGGAAAGATAAATTAGCAGTGCTTGAGTCCCAAATCGCTTGAAAAAGGAGAGCCGGTGATCCTCTAGAGCTCAGCACCCCAACCATGACCCCCCAGCATAGATTGTCTCCCTCAAGTTTAAGGTGCCAGAGATGGATAAGTTCGACATGACCACGGATCCCAAAATCTATTTTAAGACGTACATGAATGTGCTAGCCCTATGAAGTGATTGAAAACCAATTAATACAACTGTTCCACTGTACCCTCGCATGAGCCACCTCTTGTTGGTTCCTCACATTGGACGAAGCTCGACTACAGACTTAGGAAGATGTTGTAAGAGAGTTCATGAACAAATACCAGTATAATGCCGACTTGGACATTACCCATAAATATTTAAAAAATCACAAAGTATGAACCAAGAGAGTCAGTATCCATTTTCTTTATGAGATAGAGAAATAAGGTTGCTCAAATGGTGAACCGTTCGATAGAGGAGGAGCACATGAACATTATCAGGAATAAGATGCTTTTCGTATACCATGATCATATATTTGGTCATTACGACACGTCGTTCAAAGCTCTTATGGGATCCCTCAAACAGATAGAAGATGTCATCATTATGGAAACTATCTCTTGTAAATTAAAGCCAGGGGTATATCAAGCTGGTCTGAGGAGTTCTAATGCACAGCCCAAGCCAGTCACTGACAACAATATCAACAATGTCTAAGAGCCCCAGGTTGTGTCATAAGAGGCCGCTGCAGAGCCTAGGAGGATGTTCAGGCCTTTGAATATGCCACTCCACAAAGTATTCAAGCAGTTGTTCAAGAGAGGGATGATACCAAGCTACCGCCAACCCCTACGCCAGCAATACAGGAAGAATATGATGTCCATGCTTTCTATGCCTATCATAAAAGGAAGAGACACCTTACAGAGAGATGCGTGAAACTTAGACAAGCCATCTAAGACATTATCAACACGGACGAAATATCCTCTCCTGCAAATAAGAATGTTCTAAAAGAACCCTTGCCGCCTCATAGGGTTAATTTCATTAATGTTAACCCACCAGTTATGGATCCAAGCTCTTTTATAGTTCCAGTCAATTTCAGTATGTGCTTCTCTACCACAGTGTTATGATGTAATTACATGGGAGGAGATGGAAGGCGAGGCCTTCCCTGTCGAGGAAGAATATGATGAAGAAACTAGTTCTATATTCTGACCGAATCCGAGGTATTCCACCAAACCTGATCAGACCGAGTTTACCAAGCCTCCCTCCAGCCAGCCACATTAGACCCGTTATTTTCTCAATACCTTCCTGATGATGAAGTTCTAAGACTGTTAAAGAAAACTCAGGCAAACATCTCTATTTGGGGGTTATTTTTTGCCTCATACTCTCACTAACAAGCTCTCATCAAACTGTTTAGTAAGGCCCAAATACCTATCGAACTCCAACCCAAAGACCTATCAGCAGTGCTAGGAATTATACATTATAGAAATGTCCTCACCTTTTCTGAGTCAGGTTTGCCCAAATCAAGACCGAGCCACAATGACTCACTCCATATCACTATACAAGCACTTGATAAGAGGATTTCCTCAATCCTCATAGACAATGATTCTACCTTAAATGTTTGCCCTTCCAACCAAGTCGTCATAGCCTGTGGCACTACTCGAAGAGAAGTAATTGGGATAGTCAAGCCCCCGACGACTGTTGGTACCGTCAATTTCTGTGAGACCTTGATCGTAATTACCTTCTAATCATCTTATTAAGTTTAAACATATTTAAATTTGATTAAAATAATATAATTGTGTTAAATTATTTGTTTACATAAAATAAATGTTGAAATTAAGTTACGGGCCAAAATATAATTATGTAAAACTTTGAGTTAAAAAGTAATTATGCAAAAACTTTGGAACTAATATGCAAATGTTAAATGTTGGTATTACTGGCATTCCACGTGTTGCTCTTTGGATTAATTATTGGAGGACTTGCCACCTACTATTATTTGGTAGTGAGTAATCAAAGGAAAAGAATAACAAAAAATAGAAAGAAACTTAAGTGGATAAGTTAGAAAGAAGAGAGAGAGGTGGAAGACCGCCATTCAGCCAACATAGAAACAAAGAGAATAGAAAGAGTAGAAGAAAGAAAAGAGAGATCAGGAAGTTGGGGGTGCATGTCGTGATATGAGGGATGGAAAATTAGAGAGAAAGGGAGAGAGAGAAGAAACAACAAAGGAGAGAGATTTGCATCAACTTTCTTGAATTGGCTTAGACTTAATTTGCTTGGAGGTAATTTATCTTGTGTTTTTAAGTTTTCAAAACATGTATGATATTATGACAAGTAGCAAAACACTTACATATTTTCTTGGAATAATTTTAAGTGAAGTGTCTTCATGTATGTTGAAAATCTACTGAATAGTCTTGAAACTAGAGTAATTTTGGTACTTAGAAATAGAAATATATATACTTTTAGTTGAGATATAGACTTTTATATATTATAATAATACAAGTATAGAGTATACACACCAAATTTCAGATTATCTAAAGTATTATTACTATGGTTTAAAATTGGTGGCTTGAAACCTATCCTGTGAAACTGTTATTGGACAAATTCCAAAATCTGTTTTTGAAAGGGCTTAATATGACTTTAAAATGATATTTTCATGTCAAATAAAATACAGAGATGTAGCTCTTTAAGTCTAGTTTTCAAAAATATGTAGTTTGACTATAGAGACCTACTAATTATATTGTTATGATTTTCAAAGTATATACTACTCATGCTGCCAATTGAAATATTGGGCTGATTATGTAACCTAATTAGTAGTTCTTTGTGTTAGGCTTAATGCTGGATAACTAGGTAAATTGTAGGTCTAAAATGGACACTCCATGTTAATATAAGTATACATGTGTGTAGAGTACTTAAGGAAGAACATAAGTTATGTTTTGCTTGATTACCAAATTAGTTTGTGCATTTAGAGATTGGTCTACATTTTTGGCATGTGTTTATTGATAATATGGCAAATATGACATGAGAGGGGATTAAACCTCTTTTGATTTACATGATGACATTTTTGTTGGCATCTATGCATGATTATGCATGCCACACAAAGGACGATGAAAAAAGTGAGTTAAGGGTGTTATTTGTTGAGGTTGGGAGTTATTCGGCCAGAGTTCTCGTTCTCATTCATGTCTCGATAGTACGTACTAGCTATGTGTACTACTTCCTTAAAAGAATTATTGGTGTTCATGTGATGTCATTAGACTTATTCTATCGAACTCGTTATATCAGTTGGTTGTGATACAAAAAGTCTCTCGCACTCAGGGAAGGTTGGCTTATGCATGAGGGCATAGTTATCAATATTGTACCGGCCGGTACGGTACCCCTTACATTTTGTATTGTTTAAAATACCGCTCTGTAACAATTGTACCGGTCGGTACAGGTGATACTGCCCGAGAACTACGTACCGGTCGAGATATTCTATTTTGTACCAGTTCCTTAAAAAATGTAAAAGTAACAAATTTTGTTAAAAAATTTATAAATTGACCATATAAAGACTAAACAGAAAAAACACTTTAAATTCTTTTCTACCTATCAAAGCCTCTGTAGCTTCTTACTCATAATATTTACTTAACTTTGATTTACTTTATACTTGGAAGCTTTGATCATATTCTTTTATCTATATGATGCACTGCTTTACACACATGTTGCGCGAGCACACACACAAAAAAATTACTTATTCTTGAACCCGGAGACATTATTATTGAACAAACAACTTATTCTTACATAAGAATTTGCGAATGAGATTGGGGGGGGAGATAATCCTAGGGGAAGTAATTCAATTGAATAAGCTATTTATTTTATTTAGTTAGCCAATGAATAAATACTATTGATGAAAATTTTGAGATGGAACCGGTATCGGTACGTACCATTTTATGCAAACAAATGGTACACTCCGGTATGATATTCATAACTATGCATGAGGGGCATATTTGCATATTGATATTCATGTACCTTCTTGTGTTTGTCTTAAACTTGTTTGTACTGTTTTTATTATATTTATTGAAATCAAGTTAATATTTAGGTCTTGCTTGCCATTCTTGTATATGTTTTATAAGATTTCAGATCTTGCTCGATATGCTATTTTCGTTTCTATTGAAGGCAAGGGTTATCAAATGTTTATAAGTGACACTCGATATGTTAAATTTTTCTTAAGTACATATGTATCATCTAATCAAGTGTCTTGCATGTTTGTACTAACTATTCATAATTTAATCAATTTATGTTTGGACTTAGAATTACTGGATACCCTACTGAGCCGTGGCTAACCCATTCCCGATACTTTATTTTCCTTAGGTTCAGAGTCGGAATATTTTCCACGGGACAAAGAGGATGACCTTGAAGAGAATCAAGAGTGTTACCCTGGGTGAGCAGAGTTTTAGATGTTTTTCTTTTGTTCTTGAGTGTAGCCTTTATAAAGATAGTCTGTAATATAATATTATGTTAAGTCTTTTCACTTATAGACAATTGTAATGTTTAAGTCATACTTCTGCTGTTTATTTTGAAGTTTGTAGTAAAGCTCTGTTTATCCTTGAAGTATATATGTTAACCAGCTCGTCTAATCCGTTGCACCCTTCAAGGGGTGTGACAATTTCGAAGTCAAGTTTCAAGTTTTGGATATACCTGTCACGTTTAATCTTAATTTGAGAAAACCATGGTTACATTATGATGGTGCAATCCCATCTAAATTGCACCAGAAGGTTAAATTTATTTTGGACAAGATTGTTTTCACCATCATGGGTGATTCACAGCTACCTCAGATCAGGCAAGTAGAAATAAAAAAAGACAGTGTGATGGTGCCGCATGACTCGTTGGATGTTTTACTTTGTGGATTCAGAATGGATAGCCTATAATATCTGGAATACGAAGAGGCTGGTCACGACGAAAACTTCCTCACCTTTGCCCTTTACGGCAACATGACAGTGCTCTTTATGTTGAGGAAGCTTCATTATTTTCCCAAAAAAAGTTTAGGCCAGAATTGCCAAGGAGTTCCTAGCTTTTCAAAAATCGAGAATAAGAAGGATCAGTTCGGGTTAGGATACGAACCAACCAAGAAGGAGAAGAATGAAGCCATTAGAAAAATGATTCAGGCTAAAAAAGATAAGAAAAGCTCGCAGTGCACGAATACCAAAGGTATGACTAAGGTCCCCACCACGAATGGATGTTTTGTTAAGGAACGAGAATGGGTCAAAGACAAGGAATAATAAATCTGAAGGAGTTTTGTTAAGGATTAGTGTGGAAACATGAAAGTAGATCAAGGGATAATAAATCTTCTATGACTGTGAATGGGTCGAAGACAAGGAATGCTGATCCTGATCGGGCTGGATACTGAAGGAGTTTCGGATTGAATGGATTTGATGGAACCAGAAGGAATCACAACATGCTTCAGTGATGTTCATATCTTGGTGCTTATTTTCAAAGTGAACGACCATACTATGAACCCAGCATGCCTAATCACTCCAGCACAGGGCGATGCACGAAATTGGATGATTGAGTATGAACACTGATTGTGGGAGAGATTATCGAAGGAAGTCCTGCTACTGAAGATGCTCCAGAACTAGAAGACTTGGATGCTTATGTCACTTTAGCCAATTTGAATTTACTCACCTACTATATTTTCTCAGACTATTTGATTGATAATATAATGTTTTTTTTTTATTTTTCCTTAGTTGCTTATATAGGTTATGATGAATTAATCAACGTAGTTAATGACGAGTCACAACTAATGGACCCAGAAGAGAAAAGATATTTAAAAGAAATGATAAAACAAATAGAAAATCACGAATCTAGTTGTGTCAAACCAGTATCCGAAGAACAGTCAAACATAGACACGCCTAAAAATGTAAAACAAATAAAATAGAAAAACATGTGTGTGTGTGTGTGTGAGAGAGAGAGAGAGAGAGAGAGAGAGAGAGAGAGAAAATTGCTGCACTCCTTAAGGAATTTATCGATGTAGTTGCTTGGTCACTAGGAGATATACCTGGCTTAGAACCTACCTATTGTGGAACACCACCTATCTACCTTCCTTGAAGCCAAACCTATCAAGCAGAAGCTTCATCAGCTGAAAGCGGAATGGTCCTTTAAGGTTAAGGAGGAGGTGATGAAGTCGCTTCACATTGGATTCATCAGATTGATTGAATACCTTACCTGGTTATCCAACATCATACCACTTCACATACCAACTAATCAATGTGATGTGTGTTGATTACTGAGACCTTAACCAAGCTTCCCCCAAGGACGACTTTCCCTTACTCATTATAGATATGATCTTAGACGACACCGCAGAAGACGAGCTAGTATCTTTCCTGGATTGCTTTGCAGGGTACAACCAGATAGAGATGACTCCTGAGGATCAGGAGAAGACAACTTTCACAACTCTTTGGGGCACCTTTTGTTACACCGTGATGCCTTTAAGTTTGAAGAATGCTGGGGGCTACATACCAGCAAGTTGCTACCACCATGTGTCCATGATATGATTCACTAGTAAGTGGAGGTGTAGGTGGATGATATGATTATCAAGTCGAGAAAGCAAGAAGATCATTGCACAGTTTTGAGGAAGTATTTCAGAAGGTTAACACAGTATAATGTGGCAAAATGCGCAAAAGCATGTGTTCAGTCTTACAGCCACGAAGTTGCAAGGTTTTATAGTGAGCAAACGAGGAATAGACGTTGGCCTGACAAAGATCAAAGCCATAATTAAGATGCCCCCACCTAGGAATGAGAAAGAAATTTGAGGGTTCTTAGGTTAGATCTGGTACATTAGTCGGTTCATATCCCAATCGACCATGATGTGTGAGCCTGTTATTGACGAAAGATGGAATAGAACCTTTTATGCCAAGAACCCTTCAATGGAATCGAACAATACCTTAGCATTCCCCGGTCCTATGCCCTCGAATACCCGATAAGCCCTTATTGTTATACCTAACCGTAACCGATACCGTAGCCAGAGCCATGTTAGCTCAGCATTTGGAGAATTCCTTGGTTGATAGAACTGTTGGCACCAAAGTTTTGACAAAATGAGGTTGTTAAAACAAAGCTCAAAATTTTGGTCTGCTTTTAAAAGTCCAATGAATATTGAATTGGGCTGGCTATGGCCCAATTGGGATAAATTTAGCGATATCCATGAAGCAAGTCAGATTCTCAAAAAAAAAAAAAAAAAGAAGATTGGATAAAGTCATATTTTATTTGGAGATAAATGATAGCAATTAATGAAGATATACTTGATTCTATCAACACATGGGATTGACTTGAAAAGAAGTGCCATTCAAGAAAAGGGGACTTCAACTATTTAAGGACTCTCTCCGCAGAAACAAAGGGGAGGGAAAGAAACAAAAAAAAAAGAGAGAACTCAGAAACAAAAGAAAAGAACGGAGCAGAGCAGAGGAAGTAGAAAGAAAAGAATAAGTCAGCAACAAAGAAACAAAATAGAAGAGGAAAGAAGTCAAGCAAGAAAAGCAGCCAAGAGGCCCAGTCGGTAGCAACAGGAAAGAAAAGAAAGAAGAAGAGGCTGTTTGCCTGCTTGGGCAGAAGAGAAGGGAAAGAAAAAAAAGAAAAAGAGAGAAATGGGTTCGAGGTGAATCCTACCTTTTTTTTTCATTTTCTTATCTTATTGTTATGTAAATTTTGAATATATGATGCATAAAATTTTCATGCATAAATGAAAAGTTTTGTTTATATTATTTTATTTGCGTTTCTTTAATCGGAGATCGTTGTGGACGTAATTAACGGTTGGCTTTTTAGCCATCCGGGAATATGAATCCGCTATATAAAATAGTAAACATCGTTATATACGTACGACGGAATTTTGTGACTCAAGATTTCAACGCTAATCAATAGAGGCGAAAAATGTGTCATCAAATTTTGGCACGCCCAGTGGGACATGTTCCTCCTCCCATCTTTAGAAATGCATTTTTTGTACATATACATATATAGATGCATATTTTCGAGAAAAAAAATGTTTCTGCTTCTTTATTTGCTGTTCATTTTTTCTGTGTCAATTTGGTCAAGTTACTGTTCAAGCAGAAATAAAATGGCTACATTAGAAAAGCAAAAAAAATGGGGCGCAGTTGTTCTGCTGTCAGGGGTATTGACCCGTGGACCTCATGGTGGTGTATGGAGGGCCTTACCAGCGGGCCTCGTTGCATCTCCCTTTCATAAATGACGAAACAGAGATATAAACTTCTGCGCCGCTATGGCCCAAATCAACTAAAGTAAAAAAAAATGGTTTACTTGGTTGGCCCATACATGGCTGAAAAATATTTTCAATATCTTTGTTCTTTTTGCCATATATTCTTATGTTAAGACTTGGCATTTTGACAAAATAAAAATAAATATATATGCATATATACGCAAAAAGGTTTCTTTAAAAAATAAAGGGCAATATATATTTATTGATCTAATTATTCATTTTCAAGCACTAACTTATGTTTTGAGTGTTTGGCAGGAATGAAATTACAATCATAAGATCAAAATCCACGCTCGTGGTTCGAAAGAAAGAAGTGATGACATATAAATATGCATTGCTATCATGCAACACTGTAACCACTACCCCAAAGATCACTAGGCCTACGGGCTCATACCCCTTGGGACAAAGGTCAAGGCCACAAGTCCCCAAGGGGTCAACCCCTATGGAACAAAGGTTAAGGCCACAGGTTCCTAGGGGTCTCCTATCTATGGAACAAGGGTCAAGGCCACAAGTTCCTGGGGGCATACCATCTATAGAACGAGGGTCAAGGCCACAAGTTCTTAGAGACCACCCGCCTACAGAACATAAGCCACCTACAAGCTTATATCCCTGGGAACACAGGCTACGACCACAAATCCCGAAGGGTTCAGTCCTCAAGGAACAAAGGTCAAGGTTACAGGTTCCTAGGGGCTCCTCACTTGTGGAACGACCACAGTTTCCCCAAGGTCACCCCTTTTGGAACATAGGCTACGACCTCAAATTTTTAAGGGCCCACCACTTGTGGAAAATAGGCCACGGCCTCAATTTCTCAAGGGGCATTATCCTATGAAGCAAAGGCTTCAGGGTCAACATCCCACAGCTTATGAAGCAAAGGCGTCTGACGCAATAAAGCCATTGGGGCATAAGCTAAGGCTGCATCCAGTCAAAACCCCTAGACCTCGCCAAGATAATCTGCGAGGATGTTTCTTGCCTCTCAGGTGCGCCGCCCAGCAGTGACTGCGTTACCAAGGGGTGTCCTATCCAGAAAGTACATCGGGTCCCAAAAGAGTCCATTGGAAAATAATCAACTTGGATGGGAATCGGTTAAAATTCAAGTAAATCAACCAAGAAATATTGGTGAAATTAAATTCCTCTATAGGGCCAAGACTTTGGAAGCTAATGTCAAGCCAAACAGGCATGTGCCATCAGGAAACTTCAGGAGATATATCCCACTTGTCTGGACACGTAAACATGTTAAGTTTGTTTCTACGATGGTAGTAAGGTCAAAACCAATAGGGCATAAGGACGGGTCTATCGCTCAAAACCAGTCATCCCAGATGGATGCAGCCGCTATAGCTGCTAGTCTAAATAAGACATTGAGCTTTGAAACAGGCGAGATAAGAACCACAGAGTCACCAGTCTTTGGGAATGAGGCAAGGAAAGGACAAAACCACCAGCCAAAACCTAAAAGAAACATGAGGGAAGAGGTGCGTGTGGTTGATAGTCAAAGTTCCACATCATCCAGCACAGACTTAAGAAAGTAGTACCTCAGGAGGAAAGATAGTCAAAGTTCCACCTGAGGAAAGATAAGAAAATAGTACCTCAGGAGGACTGCTCAGTCCATGTAACTCTCTCTATGACAGCCAAAGGGGCACCTATTGAGGGGCTATTAATCCATTGTTCAAAGAAGTGCCTGATAAGCTGGCATCTCCTGAAAGTGCCTCAACTATTCGGACTTCTTCCCCTTCTTCTAGCGAGAATACTGAACAAGATCGGCATTCAATACCAAATGATAAAAGTGAAGATAACTTCTCTTCTGATGACAAGGTTGCTCGCCTAGAAGCCCAGATGGCCCATCAGAT
This sequence comes from Escallonia herrerae, assembly GCA_033070095.1. Lineage (NCBI taxonomy): Eukaryota > Viridiplantae > Streptophyta > Magnoliopsida > Escalloniales > Escalloniaceae > Escallonia > Escallonia herrerae. The sequence continues at coordinate 8,088 of JAVXUP010003969.1, read as the reverse complement.
GGCTATGATGATGGAGCAGATAGAAGGCCTAACAGCTAAATTAGCAAAGGCCACAGCCAAAAAGAAGTCATCATCTATCCATGACTATTCAAAGCGTCATGATCAAAGGAAAAGCTTTATGAGAGGTGATGGTTATGTCAACCATAGCTCCCAACCTTTCGGCACACCATACGCAGAGGCCAAGACAAGTCAAACACGAAACCTTTATGCTGGAGGGGCTAAGCAACATCACCTACCCAGTGAAAGTTTGGACCCAAACCTCTTATCATATATCGACAGTATAGTCAAAAGGGAAACAAGGAAAGTCGAAGATGGAACCACTCCCACTACTAGCTTGGTAACAAGACCATACCCATCCTGGGTAGACCAAGTCCCTTTTCCGTCCACTTTCACTCAACCAGGCTTCCAAAGATTTAACGGGAAAGTAAATCAAAGAGAACATGTAGCTCATTTCATTGCTTGTTTAGCCCATCTAGGCGAAATAAGCTTTTATGGCTACAAATGTTTGTGCAATCCTTGGAGGGACCTGCTTTCATATGGCACTCCAATCTGCCAGAAGGGTCGATTCCTGACTGGGACACTCTAATCAGGGAGTTTTACAACCAGTTCAGTAATATAGAATGACAAGTGAGTATAGCGGAGCTGATCAATACAAAGCAGCGTGACAATGAGTCAGCATCCGATTTCATTGCAAGATGGCAGGCTCTCACCTTTAGGTGTTCTCACAACTTTAGCCAAGGAGAAATCCTACAAATGTGTTTACATAATTTGAAGCATAAACTCTCAATACACTTGTTATCACAAACCTTTAACTGGTTCAATGACTTGTGCACAAGAGCACATGACCTCGAATTGCACTTTGGCCAAAGAAAAGTGAGATCTAGAGCCACTACCAAAGTTGAAACCGCTTTAGTGGAGGAAAAAAGAAAGCAGCTTGCAGTTCTTCCTGAAAACAAAAAGCAAATTGAGAACCCAGTTGAGAAAGGAAATGGTGGGAGTGAAAGAAGACCTTCATTAAAGGAATGGATGGAGAAAAAGTATTCTTTTCCTGATGATATCATCAAGGACCTTTTCGAGGAATTGTTAAAAGAAGACCTCATAACCCTCCCTCAGGTGAAAAGACCTAGCGAGGAAGGAAAAATCAATGACTCTAATTACTGTCCTTATCATCGTTTGGTAAGTCATCCTATTGAAAATTGTTTTGTCCTAAAGGAATGGATACAAAATCTCATCAATGCAGGTGACATAAGCCTCCCTTATATTGAGAAAACCATAGCCAACACTATCACATTGGCACTTGAACCAGAAGAAATATTAAGACCGTCTAGTCCTCACTCAGCAGATGTACCTCACTCCCTTTCTATTGATAACGAGGGGGAATAGGTCCTTTTTGAAAGCAGGGGTGCTAAGAAAAGGCGTCAATGAAGGTCCAAGCAGGCCTCACATGTTGCAAGTAAACGACAAGGAGTCTTGAAGAAATTCAAGAGATTGAAAGCCCTCAAGGACAAGAAGGAAAAGAAGAAGATCTCTAAGAAAAGTCACAAGGGAGATCCAACCACTAAGGAGTTGTTGATCCAACCTTCTAGGCTGCCAATTACTCTCCATGAGTTCTTTCCCCAAGAATATCAGTCAAATTCTAAACTAAGTAGTAATGAAGAGAAAGATACAACGCTTGTGTCTGATGGACAAGATGTAACTCTGGAATATATTAAGGAAAACTTATGATCCTTGCTAATGGGGCAAGATAAGACATGTTCTTATGCTTGTAAGTTTGATAGCTCATATCATCCTCAGGCAGGGACGTATGATGAGGAAAGTATTGGAAGCTCCTAATTCTCCGTTGATGACCGGTTTGCATGCAACATCATCACAGTGGATGTTGATTTCAGTACAAGAGATGTTGAAGTCACACACAATGCTTGTGACCAGGCAAGATCAGTTGTAAATATACAGAGGACAGGCTTTGCTAGAACAAGAATATCGATTGATATGGACAACAGCCTGATGAATCAAGATAGAACAATTATTCAAATAAGGCAAATAATAAGGGCACCATACCCAGCCTGGGTAGATCAAGTACCGTATCCCTTAGGCTACCTCATTCCTCACTTTCATCTATATAGAGGATTCGGTTGCCCTAGGAAACACCTTGTTTTGTTTCTCGCTATATGTGGTGACACAACGCGAGGTCAAGCACTCTTGTTAAGGCAGTTCCTTTTGTCTTTAGAGGGGACAACCCTCGCTTGGTATTTGAACCTCCTTCCAAAATCTATCCCTGACTAGGATACACTGGCTGATAGGTTCTATAGAAAGTTTTATGTATCATCTCCATTACAAATAGGGTATGATGATATAGAAGACATTGACCAAGTCTCAGTGCAAAATTATTCCTTCTCACAAATTTCGACCGAAGATCTGCTTAACGTAACATTGGAGTTCGCTAGGGCCAGAGATATGGGGGTCTCATTGCCTCGAGATTTGTACCCACCTGAAGTAAGACGAGTCCAGTTCCCTGAAGGATATAAGCTCCCTAACTTCTTTGCATATAAGGTTTTTGGTTCCCCTCACAGTCATGTTGATCGGTTCTTGCGACAATGTGGACCAATGGCTCGAAACTCTGCCCTATGTCTTAAGCAATTTCCCCTCTCTCTTGGAGGCATTGCCTTTGACTGGTATTGTTGTTTGGCTGGATTGTGTATATACTCATGGGATCAAATGGAAAAGATATTTCTACGGGAGCAAAATATATACCATAATGATCCTCTATATTTGAGAGAAAGGGCCATTAATCGAATGTTAAACCAATTGGGTCAGTGCCCCCAGATCCAGGAAATCGAAGATGACGAGTCATCAGTTGCTTCCACTAACATGGTCCAAATTGATGAGTCGCCACAAGCAATATATGAAAGCGATCAACGGGTTAAAGAAAAACATGAAGAGGTCCAAGAGGCTAATATTGTCCATGGACGCAAGAAAAATTTGGTCGACATCCCGATGCAAGAGGACACCACGACGGGAGACAAGCAAACTATGTTAAATATGATGTCCTAGCTCATTTAGAAAGGATCTCTTCGATGTTGAGCGTATACGATGCTCTTCTCTTATCTGATGAGCTACAAAAGTCTCTTGTCCTTGCTATGACAAAACCCGAGGACTTTTGTAATGAATTGAGTCCCCAGGAATCACCAACAAAACATCAATGGGTTGCTGCAAAGAGAGTCTGCGCCTCGACAATGGTGACTTTCACAAAAGAAGACATGCAAATTGATGATTGAAATCACAACAGATCCCTCTATATTACCGATAAAGTAAACGAGGCGATGATATTCTGGGTGTTAGTCTTGGGGGTTCGTCTTTCGAGACTTCAGCCAAGTAGGGTAGTAATCCAAGGTTTTAATCAAAACAAGCAAAGACCGATGGGAAAAATTAAATTGAGCACCGGGTTTGCAAACATAAAAGATGACACTGAGTTGTTGGTGATAGATGTCGACACCTCATATATTGTCCTTTTGGGAAGGCCTTGGGTCCACTCCAATGGCAATGTCCCATCTACCCTACATCAGTGCCTAAAATATGCCTTGGGAGATGACGAGAAAAAAGATGGGTGCATCGTATTATGCAGATGCACGATTTTATGAACATGTGTCAGTAGGTGGAAGCAAGGGAAAAGAAAGGGAAAGAGAGAGCAAGTCTCCAAATAAAACCTTTGTCTATGTCCCAAAATCACAAAGAAGGTCTAGTGCGTAGGAATCAGGATCCTCAAGCACGTTGAAAGCATTCAAGGAGGAACTTGTGTTGCCCTTAAGGAAAATGGATTGCTCGTATGTCGAGAGTTATCAACATTTCTTTGTCCCTCCATATAAAAAGGGATTAAATTCTATCAAGTTTCATGGGTTAGGAATTTGCACAATACACAAACACAACCCTAGAGGAGGCAAGTCAAGCTAAAAAGAACTATTCAGAAGACCACTTATAGTCCAAAGATGGTGAAAATGTTCCAAAAGGTAGGCTTGGATTGCACCTCAACCCACAATCCTCCTCCATTTGAGAAGATGATGAATGAAGAACAAGCTGATGCTCTACTCATTGGAAGAACACTGAAGCACCCTAGAAGAGGCCTAGGGTATCAAGATTCTAAGTCTTGTGTCAAGAAAACTGTGAACATGACTTCCTATGCAACCGAATGTGAAGATTCTTCTCCAGCTCCATTAGAATACGAAGAAGGGGGTCAAGCCACTATTTATGAGCTCAAGGAAGTTAATCTTAGAACCAAAGAAGACCCGAGGCCAACCATGGTCAGCGCCTTGATGTCTGAAGAGGAAATCCAATAGCATACCAATTTTCAAAAAAGAATATCGGGATGTATTTGCCTAGTCATATATAGAGATGCCTGGACTTGACCCAAAGGTTGTTGTTCATAGGTTAGCCATTCGTCATGGAAAAAGGCATGTTCAATAGCCATAAAGGAAGTTTCGACTGAAATTGGTAGCTCAGATCGAAGCAGAGATTACCAAGCTCATTAAAGTAGGCTTCATTAGGGAAGTCCCATATCCCACTTGGCTGGCAAATATCGTACCAGTCAGAAAGAAGAATGGTCAAATTAGGGTGTGCATTGACTTTTGAGACTTGAATCAAGTTTGCCCTAAAGACGACTTTCCTCTCCCCATCACAGAATTCCTTGTGGATGCCACTGTGGGATTTGAGGTCTTATCCTTTATGGATGGATATTCCAGATACAATCAGATCCGCATGGCTCCGGAAGATGAAGCACTTACAGTTTTTCGAACACCCAAAGGGGTCTTCTGCTATAAAGTGATGCCTTTTGGGCTAAAAAATGCCAGAGCAACATATCAGAGAGCCATGATAGTCATCTTTGGTGATATACTCCATGACACCATAGAATGCTATGTGGATGACTTAGTAGTGAAGTCCAAAACTCGTCTTGACCATCTCAAAGACTTGAGGGTCATTTTTGAAAGGCTCAAAAAGTACCAGTTAAAGATGAACCCCCTAAAGTGTGCATTTGGGGTTTCTTCTGAAAGATTTTTAGGCTTTGTGGTTCATCATAGGGGGATTGAGGTTGATCCCGCCAAAATAAAGGCTATCTTGGAGATGCCACCCCCGAGGTATCTAAAAGAACTCAGGAGTCTACAAGGGAAACTCGCGTACATCAAAAGATTCATCTATAATCTTGCAGGGTGTTGTCAGCCTTTCTCACGCCTTATGAAAAAAGATGCCCCATTTGTTTGGGATCAAGTTTGTTAAGAGGCATTTGACATAATCAAATATTATTTGATGAAATTGCCAGTTTTGATGGCTCCAGTGAAAGGGAAACCCATGATCCTGTACACAGTAGCAATGGATACCTCCCTAGGAGCTCTACTAGCTCAACATAATGATCAAGGAAAAGAAAATGCCTTGTACTATTTGAGTCGGACATTAGTTGGAGCCGAACTAAGGTATACGGCTATGGAAAAAGTATGCCTTGTTTTGGTATTCGCTCTCCAAAAATTAAAGCACTATTTGGGAGAACACAGAATCCATTTAATATATAGAGTTGATCCCTTAAAGTACATTCTGGCAAGACCGGTATTAACAGGACAACTTGCAAGATAGGTAGTTATTCTCCATCAGTTTAATATCGAGTATGTTCCACAAAAAGCGGTCAAAGGACAAGCCCTTGTAGATTTTCTAGCAGGACAATCCGTTCCGGATGATTCTTCACTAGTGTTGGATCTCCCTGATGAAGAGGTCGTGCAGACAGAGGTTAAAAAAGGGTGGGAGATGTACTTTGATGGTGCTTCAAGGAGTCCTGATGGTGAAAAATAAAATGATCCAAAGAATAACCAATCTGGTATTGGGATAGTCTTCGTTACACCAGAAGGGGGCATAATCCTCCATTCTTTCTCTCTAATGGAGGGTTGTTCGAATAATGAAGCTGAATATGAGTCCATAATTGTGGGGCTCGAGCTGTCCCTGGAAGTGTCGATAGACTATCTGACAATATATGGAGATTCAGAATTGATCATAAAGCAACTGAAGGGTGAATACCAAATCAGAAAGCCCAATCTTTTGCCTTATTATGAGAGGGCAGACTTCTCTTATCAAAATTCCCAAAGCTTCGGATTCGACATGTTCGTAGAGGGGTAAATGGTAGGGCCGATGCTTTGGCTAGCCTCGCAGCCTCTTTAGGCCTTTCCAAAAAAGAAGAAATGACAATAACAGTTGGGGCAAGAAGAGTATTGCACCCCTATGGAAAGGTCTCACTGGACGTACAGACAGATGAGGTCCTTACAACATCAGAAAGGTTGGAGGGACAAGATAACTACTTAGACTGGCATCAACCATTCATGGAATACTTGCAACACGGGAGGTTACCAGATGATCGTGCCAAACAAACCGAGGTTCGAAGGCACTCCGTACAATTTGTAATGTGGAAAGATATTCTCTATAAAAGGTCTCTGGATGGAATGCTCTTGAGATGTATCGCTAAAGATGAAGTTGAGGATGTCATGAAAGAAGTCCATTCTGGAACCTGTAGAGCCCATCAATCGGGTCCTAAGCTACAAATACAGATAAAACGCTTGGGATACTATTGGCTAACTATGATAGCTGATTGTATAGGTTTTGTGAAAAGGTGTCAGGCATGCCAATTTCATGGTGATTTCATTCATAGGCCCTAGAACCTCTGTATTTCACTACATGTTCGTGGCCATTTGCTGCTTGGCGGATGGATGTCATTGGAACGTTCACACCACCGTCATTCAGAGGTCACCGATACATTTTAGCGATAACTGATTACTTCTCGAAATGGGCCGAAGTAGTTGCCTTAAAAGATGTTAAGGGGGAAGCTATCACAGACTTCATCAGAACCCACATAATTTATAGATTTGGGGTTCCCAGTCCATCATTGCTGACAATGCAAAGTACTTTAAGGAAGGGGCATTGTATAAGCTCTATGCCAAATACAACATAAGGTATAACCATTCATCCAGATACCATGCTCCGGCGAATGGATTGGCAGAAGCTTTTAATAAAACTTTGTGTAAGATTCTCAAAAAAATGGTTGACAAAAACAAAAGAAGTTGGAATGAAAAGCTTTTTGAGGCCTTGTGGGCATATCGGACCACATTTAGAACCTTAACCCGAGCAACCCCATATGCGCTCGTGTTTGGAAGTGAGGTAGTTTTACCCTCGAAGGTTCAAATACCCTCGTTACGCATTGCCATCCAAGAATCACTCACAAATGAAGAAAGTGTTCAGATCAGGTTGGCCGAACTAGAAAGCCTTGATGAGAAAAGGCTTATTGCTCAACAGAGTCTTGAGATATATCAACAACGCATGGAAAATGCCTTCAACAAAAGAGTAAGGCTGCGGTCATTTAAGAAAGGGGACCTTGTCCTCATGGTTCGGACACCGATCGTAGTCACTCGAAGGACCAAAGGAAAGCTGGAGCCTAAATGGGAAGGACCTTACGTCATTGAAAAGGTCTATTCTAATGGAACATACCTGTTGGTCACCATGGACGGGGACCGGGTAATCCCTCCCACAAATGCAAGATTCTTGAAGAAATACTACCCATGAAGAAAAATGCCCGCTAGGCTGAAAACCCTGAAAAGGGCGGTCTAGGCAAAAGTTAGGACGCAAAGAAAAAAAATATATGCCCGCTAGGTTGAAAACCCTAAAAAGGGCAGTCTAGGCAAAAGTTATGGTACAAAAACAAAAAGGAAGAGTCCCTAGACTGAAAACCCTAGAAAGGGCGGTCTAGGCAAAAGTTAGGACATAAGATAAAAAAAAATTTGTTGAACTACGTTATGACTTGATCCTTCAGGTACGTAGGCAGCGTGAGGCATATTCCTCAGGTTCAGTCACAAAAATATATATATATATATATATATATATATATATATATATATATATATATATATATATATTTCCCATAAAAAAGTTTTTTTGTTGAACCACGTGATGACTTGATCCTTTGGGTACGTAGGCAGCTTGGGGTATATTCCTCAGGTTCAGTCACAATAATCAAAAGAAAATATTATTTTCTATCAAAAAATACGTTGAACTACGTGATGACTTGAT
>JAVXUP010003968.1:0-46589 GCA_033070095.1 Escallonia herrerae | reverse complement strand
AAAGGTGAAAACTTAATTAGACAGTTTTTCACGAATTTATAAAAAATAACTAGAGCTAGATTTTGCCAAAGTACAAAAAAGAGACCCTAGTTATTTTTAAAATATCTAGGAATTCGGGCCATTCCGAAGTCGTTGGCTAATTTTTTGGCCGAACGGGCTTTTACGCGCTCGATCCGGACACCGGTTCGGGATTTTTTGGCGAAAAGTCCGTAAAATACTTTTTAGATCAAGAATGAATTCGAGAAGCTTAAAATAGCATTTCAAAGCACTTTTGAGATTTTCTGATGCCAGGGGACATTTAGGTAAATTGCCAACCCGAGAGGGGTATTTTGGTAATTTTACGGAACCCGAGAGGGGTATTTTGGTAATTTTACGGTGTTAAGTTTTTCAAAGGACTTTTTAGTCCAGAAGTGTAAGTAAAACACCTGAAAGGTTGTTTTGAAGCTGGTTTGGGGCGTTAGGGTGATAATGAACCCCCGGGGGCATTTCGATAATTTGTCGCTCACCGGGGGTATTTTGGTGATTGAACATTGTAACACAACTGGAGGAAATAATTTTTATTTTTATTTTATTTAATTCTATGACTTGTTGAGAATGATATACATTTTTATTTTTTAGATTTCAGTATAAATATGGATGCAACTGGAGGAAATACTTTTTGTGAAGGTTCTGATCCACCTTACTTGGGTCAAGTTTTTCAAACACTGGACGAAGTTGAAGCATACTATAGAGCATATTCGAAAACGATAGGTTTCGGTATTAGAATTAAGACGAGTAGAAAACGGGCGAATACAGATCAAATTTGTGGAAGACTATTTGAGTGTCATAGAGGAGCACCGTATGTACCCCCGGTTGTTCAGGTCAGTGACGAAGGGCCAACAAGACAAAGAAAACGGGACACATTTCCGGGTACCGGCTGCAAGGCCCATGTGTATGCAGTACACCGGAGAAATGAAAGCCATTGGGTTGTGACGGGAGTGGAGTTGAGCCATAATCATCAGTTGATGACCCCTAGTAAGATTAGTCAAATTCATCAACACCGAGAAATAAGCGCGGCACACAGACAACTGATATTTACAATGGCCGAGGCTAAAATTCCACCTTCTAGAATGATGGGGGTTTTCTCAAGCCAGGTTGGGGGGATTGACAAGTTGAGTTTCAACGAAGTAGACCTTCGAAATGAACTTCGTGTTCAGAGGAGAGAGTCTTTCGGTAAGAGTGATTCTCAAGCTACACTTGATATCTTTAGGCACCTTCAGAGTGAGAATTCTGGCTTTTTCTATAGTCTCCAACTGGATGATGAGAACCGCATTAGTACTATATTTTGGGCGGATGCCCGTTCTAGAGCTGCTTACCAAAATTTTGGGGATGTTGTGACGTTTGACACCACATACCGCACAAATAAGTACTCTATGCCTTTTGCTCCGTTCACCGGGGTGAACCACCACTATCAGTCAATCTTGTTTGGCTTTGCCCTGCTTAGGGATGAGACGGAGGAGTCATTTACGTGGTTATTTGAAACGTGGCTTAAAGCAATGTATCATGTTCCTCCAAAGACCATCATCACCGACCAAGATCTGGCAATGAAAAATGCAATCGCTAAGGTCCTTCCAGATACTCACCATGGCCTGTGCACATGGCACATAAGCAACAAGTATCCCGAACGGCTTCACAATGTATATGCAAACCATCCGACATTCAAGACTGACTTTAATACATGTGTGAAGAAATCATTGACGGTAGACGTGTTCGAGGAGAGGTGGGCCAAGTTAATGGATGACTACTATTTGCACAATCATGAATGGTTACAATCGTTGTATGAGATCAAGACACAGTGGGTCGGTGCCTACACCAAGCAGTTTTTTGCAGCCGGAATGACTACGACCTCGAGAAGCGAAGGTATGAATGCATTCTTTGATGGGTACGTAGGCCATTCTTCTAGTATACAAGAGTTCGTACTAGAGATGCAGAAAGCTCTTGACAGGCAATTTTTCCTTGAGAGAGAAGCCGACGCGGCTACAGTTTACAAAGAAAGAGCCATACTAGTCTTTTCACCTTTGGAGGCTCATGCGGCTCAAGTCTATACGAAGGAAATGTTTAGACAGTTTCAAGAGGAACTGCTAAAGTCGAATCAATATAGCATGACAAAGTTGCATGAGTATTCCACCAGAGATCTCAAGGTTTATGCGTTGACAAATGTGACGAATTTCGCCAATCCGTGCTCTTCGTCGGCTCCGAGGAGCAGAAGACATTTTACCGTTGCAGTTTGTAAGGACACCGGGTTGGTTAATTGCAACTGTCAACTGTTTGAGCATAAAGGTATACTTTGTCGACACGCGTTGAGGGTTTTTAGCGCCAAGAATGCTCATGAAATCCCTCCACAGTATATCTTGGAACGGTGGACGAAGGAAGCCAATAGAGTCCACGGTCACATTCCTTACGTGCCCAATGTTTCAGTTGATTTCGAGCAATCTGAGACGCTGCGATATAATCACCTTTGTAACATCATGCACGGTTTATCATTGGATGCAGCGTCAACATTCGATGGGTACAGGTATCAAGTTGAAGCAGCCGCACGGGATAAGGCTAACCTTGCACAGTTTAGGGCGGCATTACCAGAAAGAAGAGACAGACCGCTCAATCGAGCTTCACAGCCAGTCATTGACGGCACTAGCCTGCAAGGTGAGGAGGACGACATTTTTGATCCGATTATTTCTCAAACAAAAGGGCGAAAACGAGCAATACGCATGAAGAATCCGATTGAAGAAGCAACGGGTCAAAAAAAATTGCGAAAGTGTGCGTTGTGTAATAAGATGACTGATCATGACAAGAGAAACCATTATAAAGTGTTAGGTATCGAACCTGGCAGTATGGTCGAAGAGGACGATGATGATGATGAGTGTTAGGGTTAATGTTTCAGTTGTATAAATTGAACTTTTATAATGATTAAATTTGTGATTTGGTTTGTGGAATCATAACTTCCGAAAAATTACGTAGTTTTTTTTGTCACTTTTTTTTGGCTCATTGCACCTTGGGCACGCTAGTTAGCCCATTTGTATCAATTTCGGGAAAAAACGAGACACATTATTTTTTGGATTTTCCTACGAAGGCCTGTTCGGGCACACTTTAGGGCCCAATTCATAACTTCCGAAAAATTACGTAGTTTTTTTTGTCACTTTTTTTTTGCTCATTGCACCTTGGGCACGCTAGTTAGCCCATTTGTATCAATTTCGAAAAAAAACGAGACACATTATTTTTTGGGTTTTCCTACGAAGGCCCTGTTCGGGCACACTTTAGGGCCCAATTCATAACTTCCGAAAAATTACGTAGTTTTTTTTGTCACTTTTTTTTTGCTCATTGCACCTTGGGCACGCTAGTTAGCCCATTTGTCCAAAATGCACCAATAGTAATAATAAGGCTAATTCAATTTTCAAAGCTTAATATCCAAAATTCAACAATAGTAATAATAATCCATACGAACGTCTATTACATATCAGGATAATGGTAAGGAAGGCGTCTAGCTACACCCTTTTTCAGCTCCCAGGCTATCCTATATCTAAACGTCAGGGCATCGTTTCGAGACCACGTATCATATTCGAGCACATCCGAGCGAGCTATGTAGTCCATGTACTTGAGGACGTAAATCCCGCAATCATGACTGTTATATTGCTTTGGTCGGTTTTGTATTGTCACGACCGTCCAAGGATCAATCATTGTTTTGCTCGTGATGGCTTCCCCCTTAAAATGTCAGCACGCTAGTGGAATGATAGTAGTCTGCATCCAACAATAAAAAATGATATCAAGCCTATATAACAAGAAGAATAGACAATGAGCGAAGGTCAAGAAATATAAACTAACCACCGCATTGATGTACGTGGAGTACACCTGCGCCAGCTGCCGACCAGGTCCGTCTTCCCTTAGGCTATCGTATATGTGGATCACTTTATTCTCTGGAAAAAGAACTAATAGGAAGAAGTGGCTTGCATGAAGAGCAGGTAGCATGATTAGGTTCGCCTCAGCTGCGTGACATTGATAGTCCGCGTTCAAGTAGGAAAGCACGTTTGCAGATGGTCTCCATTCACCCTTGCTTGTCCCTCGCGTCCTCCTCCATTCTGTGAACTCCTTCATGCTATTCACCATGAAGGGGATAACAAAAGAGGCATACATGTTGAGCTTCAAATTTTGGCAGGTGTTATAATTTAGCTCTCTAACACGGAGCAGATCTATATACGCGTCAATAAGAAAATTTGAAATATCTGTGTTTGGCGCCAACAGTCTTAGATCAGAGTGAGCTAGGAATCCTGAAACTGGAAAGTCTGCTGTAGCGATTGGCTCATGCCCAAAGTAGTGCCGGTCGATCCAATCCCGTTTGGCCGGACTCAATGGCTTCGTCGGTTGTCCTTTATCCGACCGGATGCTTGGGCGCGATGCCTGGATTCCTACTTGGGTCACCTGACTCTGGCGCTGATAGTCGTACGCGTCAGGAGGCAAGCGAGTAGATGGCTCCCACACCTGACTCTGGGGCTGATGGTCGTACGCGTCAGGAGGCAAGCGACTAGACGGCTCCCACACCTAACTCTGGGGCTGATGGTCGTACGCGTCAGGAGGGAAGGGAGTAGACGGCTCCCACACCTGACTTTGGGACTGAGAGTCGTACGCGGAAGGAGGCAAGCGAGTAGACGGCTCCCACACCTGACTCTGGGGCTGATAGTCGTACGCGTCAGGAGGCAAGCGACTAGACGGCTCCCCTTGGTAACCCCGGTACGCAAGACTAAAGTTTTGAACTTCAGTCTTGTACCTCTCAATGGACCTCTTGAGATTGTCAGGAGCCTGCGCGACAAACCAGTCAAACCCCTCCAGCTGCTTGAACACCTCAGTGCCCTGGTCAACCTAAAAAACATGCATACAAAATATGGCTAATCATTTCAGGCATGGTAGATAAGGTGCGCAAATAAAAATTGAAACAACACTAGCATGACTTACAATGTTCAATGCCCAGAACTGGTCATAGATCTCACGTGGCGCATACGATGTCTTCCTCGCCTGGGAAGGGCGATTCACCCTCGTGCGCGTCACCTTGAGAAACCATTGCAGGTACTCCTCAATGCTGATGCTGTCGTGCTTCAGCGATACAAGGCTATCATATGTTTCTTGCCAGGTATTCCACTGTTGCACCTCGTCGCTCAACAAATTCAAGGCATCAGGCACCTCGAAGTTCGGCCCTCGACCACTCCTGTACGACCGCATGTCTACAGCGGGTTTTGGTATCCCTTGTAGACAGCCAGCTTGCCTCATAGCTCGATCGGGCATCTGAAACTCACATACTTCGAAGTGAATAAGCGGCACCCGAACCAAACCTGCCAGCACGTACGACACCGGAAGTTGCCAACACCACTCATCCAACCGATGCATCACCTTGCTATATGGCTGCCACGTCACCTGGGATGCATTGAGTATCTCTAGTTCCCCCCGATAGAACTTTAGATGGTGGTGCGGGTCTACCCGTCTCCTCTGGTTGGTCGTAGGCCCCCAGGCCCACACCCTAGGCCACGTCTCATCAGAATATTCCCGCGGTTGTGGACGACCCGTGGGTAGCCTCTCGTAAGACCAAACCTGTGAATGCAAACATTATCTGGAATTAGCACATTGATGCACGAATATATTGACACGTCAACCAAGACAATAAATGCTCAAACCTGTAATAGAGTGAGGTAGGCGGCAATGGACTTTGCACTCTTTCTCGATGCTTTGTGCAGTGCTCGATATAGGTGCGCAAGGACAGCTGAACCCCACGAATACGAGTATACCTCCTCAAGATCCTCCAAGAACACCATATACTTCGGATGCACCGTGTTTTTCGAATGCATCGGAAGTAATATGGCTCCAATAATATACAGAAGGAATGCTTTCGTATACGTCACGAAATCGTGAGGAGTGTATTCATCCGGTAGCACGCCATACTGCTCTCTTAGCCATTTAAGTTTGATGCCGTTCGCTGTAAGAGCTTCCCTCGGAATTCCCGGGAAATACTGCCTAGCCATCTTCGCTATGGATGCAGACGTTTTGCTCGAAGTAATGGGTTTGCCGTGACATGGGATTCCAAGTATAAATTCGACGTCCTCTAATGTAATAGTCATTTCACCAAACCGAAAGTGAAATGAGTTCGTCTCGTTCCTCCATCGTTCAACTAGAGCGGATATAAGGCAATCGTCGTGTCGAGACCAAATCCCGGGATCGGTGAACATAGATAGATTTTGACGGTGTAATAGTTGTATTTGTTCCTCGTTTAGTACCCACTCATCGTGGTGACTTGTGCTTTGAATTGTTTCCAAAACACCCCTATCGACACCGTCAAATACGTGCCTCGCGACGTGGTCATCGTCATCGTATAGGATTGATGTATCATGAGGTCCGGCGTTGAAATCCATATATCTAAGAACAAAATATAATCGTAAACCAACTTAGTATCCATAATATTTACATTCCAAAACTATAAATGGATCTTTAACCTAACTTACCAACGCATTACCAAAATGCCCACTGGCATCAGAACAATCTCAAACGTGCATTGAAATGCTATTTTAAGCTTCCCGAATTTATTCGTGATCTAAAAAGTATTCTATGGACTTTTCGCCCAAAAATCCCGAACCGGTGTCCTGATTGAGCGCTTAAAAGCCCGTTCGGCCAAAAAATAGCCAACAGCTTCGGAATGACCCAAATTCCTGGGGGATGGAACTTCCCAACATCCTAGGGTTCTCATAAAAGTTTCGCGCTAAATCGCACTGGCTTGATATTTTAAATTACAGTGCAAAGTTTCAAAGTTCTGCGTATCAGTTAACCCCTTTCCAGTATTTGAAAAACTCTGAAATTTTTCCCTGATATAGATCTTTTAAAAATAACTAGGGTCTCTTTTTCGTACTTTGGCAAAATCTAGCTCTAGCTATTTTTTATAAATTCGTGAAAAATCCTAATTTAGACGCCCTAAAAATCGCTAAGGAAAATATTTTTCATCAAATACCGCTGCTGGCTGTGCAACAGGTTTTCCTACAATTGACGAGCCATTCCTAACATAAACACAATTAACATTTGGTACAGACAACAGTTATAGCATAAAGTTAACGTTATACAAAGATATACATCAACAGTCAACGTTATCCATTCCTACACATCAGTAGTCAACTTTATACATTTTTACACATTACCCCTCCCTCCGTTTCCTTCTCGCTCTAATATGGAGAAAATCTATTCCGTTCTTGAGCGAGTGCCATGTACCAATACTCCTCATCGAGGAGCATTTCGTACCGATCCCTCGGCATCGGCCTCGCCGGATGAGTTTCTCGTAACCCATCCTGCATCATCTGAACCACCCTTCTCCCCGCATCAAAGGTATACTCTTCCCTTTTATTCGCTCGTGCCAACTCCTCACGACGACGTCGCTCTAACTTTTCTACCTCCTTCCATGGCTCGCATCTCCTTCGCCTGATACACCAGGTGATCCCTTCCCCTCACTACCTCAATATACCTTCGTTTCCAAAAGTTCTCCACATGATGTGTCCGGTATACGGTGTTACCAACCTTCACAAATCCCACCGGCACCTCAGGTTCAGTCTCTTCCTGTTCCTCCTCCCCATCCTCTGGTCCGGACAAATCTATTTCCTCTGGCTTCTCGTCATTTGGCCAGGGGTCCTCCTCGGGATCTTCCTCCTCTTCGTCCCCGGCCATGACGTGCTCATCAATCCATCCAGCTCCAGCCATAATCTCCTGCAAGGCATATGAACTCACATCAGACTTACAACACGGTACAAGTAACTTCAACACCTTTCTGCCCCCGTACACACTTAATATTTATGTCTAGTTCTACAGGATCATATGCCTAGGCTCTGATACCAACTTGTGACACCCCCAACCCTAGTGATGTCACCAGAGCCAGATTGTCAGTCCTGACTGCATTAGAAACCATGTCGATACAGAGCATTAGAAACCATGTCAATGGATCAAGCAACATGTTTTCTTTTCTTTTAGTCAGACTGAGCGGCTTTAAGGCCCAACAGAACAACATTATCACTATATTGAATGAACTGAACTGACCGAACTGACTGACCAACTACAATGCACGTGAACACTAAATCGCCAAATTAAACATCAATCAAATATAAGCCATTAAAATCACAATGTCATGATAAAGTCAAATGCAATGCAGACACCGACCGGACTGACTGGACTCAATCGACACGACTGACTCGATTCGCGCGCCCTACACCTGTTTGCCTGTGATTATGTTTCACTGGCCCTCCTTTCACATAATGTCCCGTGCTCCAGGATGTTCATCTCAGTCTTAGACAAATAAAAGAGACAGCAAGCACAAGAAGGGAACTCACGAAGTAATTATCTCATTATTTCAATGTATTAAAATAATTCCTCACTTCTCACCACTCCGAACGCTTAATTACGCTAGTTCCCTAAAATTTAGCGCCAACATGGTTATTTAGCAATATACCCCCTGATGACCGCTACAGCCCCAACACCTCAAAACCGCTTTAAAGCATACTTTTTAAATGTATTACATCAATTATATACCAAATATTTCCTTTATCAAATTTTAAAGGGGATGAGTTACCAAAACACCCCCAACTTAAGCAAAATATCCCCTGGCAGCTATCGACCCAAAAAACATCTCAAAACAACTTTGAAAAACTTAACACCGTAAAATTACCAAAATACCCCTCTCGGGGTGGCAAATTACCAAAATGCCCCTGGCATCAGAACGATCTCAAAAGTGCATTGAAATGCTATTTTAAGCTTCCCGAATTCATTCTTGATCTAAAAAGTATTCTACGGACTTTTCGTCCAAAAATTCCGAACCGGTGTCCGGATCGAGCGCTTAAAAGCCCGTTTGGCCAAAAAATACCTAACGACTTCGGAATGACCCGAAATCCTGGGGATGGCTTCAAAACAACCTTTCAGGTGTTTTATTACATTTCTAGACTAGAAAGTCCTTTGAATAACTTAACACCTAAAATTACCAAAATACCCCTCTCGGGGTGACAAATTACCAAAATGCCCCTGGCATCAGAACAATCTCAAAAGTGCATTGAAATACTATTTTAAGCTTCCCGAATTCATTCTTGATCTAAAAAGTATTCTACGGACTTTTCGCCCAAAAATCCCGAACCGGTGTTCGGATCGAGCGCTTAAAAGCCCGTTCGGCCAAAAAATAGCTAACGACTTCGGAATGGCCCGAAATCCTGGGGGATGGCTTCAAAACAACCTTTCAGGTGTTTTACTTACACTTCTGGACTAAAAAGTCCTTTGAAAAACTTAACACCGTAAAATTACCAAAATACCCCTCTCGGGGTGGCAAATTACCAAAATGCCCCTGGCATCAGAACGATCTCAAAAGTGCATTGAAATGCTATTTTAAGCTTCCCGAATTCATTCTTGATCTAAAAAGTATTCTATGGACTTTTCACCCAAAAATCCCGAACCGGTGTCTGGATCGAGCGCTTAAAAGCCCGTTCGGCCAAAAAAATAGCTAACGACTTCGGAATGGCCCGAAATCCTGAGGGATGGAACTTCCCAGCATTCTAGGGTTCTCATAAAAGTTTCGAGCGAAATCGCGCTGGCTTGATATTTTAAATTACAGTGCAAAGTTTCAAGGTTCCGCGTATCAGTTAACCCCTTTCCAGTATTTGAAAAACTCTGAAATGTTTCCCTGATATAGATCTTTTAAAAATAACTAGGGTCTCTTTTTCGTACTTTGGCAAAATCTATCTCTAGCTATTTTTTATAAATTTGTGAAAAATCCTCATTTAGACGCCCTAAAAAATCGCTATTTTGGAATCTATAAATGTAATACCGCTCATCCGATCTCGGATTGATCTGATTTTTGTTTCCTTCAATTTGTATTTTTCGTTATCTTTGATTTGAGTCTACAATGACTATTTTTGAACTTTGAAATTAATATTGAATTGAATTACAGGAAAACCCAAAAAATACTTACTTGTTTTGACTTGATATATTTAAAAACAAATCTACTGATCTTTTAGCGGTTATCCACCGAGCTTCTAGCGTAAAGACGATGGAGAGTGGAAGAAAGGGTCAGCGGAAGAAAGGGTCAGCGGAAGAAAGGGTCAGCGGAAGAAAGGGTTCGGGGGATGAGAGTTTATAAAGTGGAAAAAAAAAATTCGTGAATGACCACGTGGCATCACGGGAGGGGGAAGGGGGGGCATGGGGGGCATCACGGGGGGGGGACACCACGTGGGGTGGGTGGGGGTGGGGGACCGCAACAATTTGTTGCGGTTGGGCATGGTGGGGGGGACGGGGCCACGTGGCGGGGGGAGGGGATGCCACGTGGCTGGGAGAGGGGGACGGGGACACGTGGCGGGGGAAGGGGACCGGGGGAAGGGGCCAACCGTAACACTTTGTTGCGGTTGGGGGCATGGGGGGGCCATGGGGGAGGGGAGGACGGGGGGTCATGGGGGGAAAGGGAGGCCACGTGGCGGCCGAGGGGAGGACGGGGGAAGGGGGGCCATGGGGGAAGGGGGAGGCCACGTGGCTGCCGAGGGGGACACCACGTGGGTGAAGGGGGCCAACCGCAACTCTTTGTTGCGGTTGGGCAGGGGGTGGGGGGGAGACGGGGGGAAGGGGGAGGGGGCCATGGGGGGAAGGGGGAGGGGGTCCATGTGGGGCGCAACCGCAACACTTTGTTTCGGTTGTGTATTTACAATCAAAAATACCAATCGCTACTCTTTTGTAGCGGTTTGGTGGTAAGCAAAAATACCAACCGCTACTCTTTGTAGCGGTTTGGTGGAGAAATTTTATTTCTCCACTAGTGGGTGTGGATCGGCTCCCATATATATATATATATATATATATATATATATATATATATATATATATATATATAAGTCGAAGTTGAGAGAAAGTTGCCACATCACTGCTTGACACTCTTTCAACTAGTCACGTGAACTTTTCTTTTATAACTTTTTAAATTATAACCTTGAACATCTTCTCTCTCTCTAGAGACAATTTACAGTATAGCAACCTAAATTTTAGCTATTATTGTCTTCATATCTGAAATATTTAATCGTATTAAGAAAAAGATTTAAACCTGAGTAATTGTCTTCTTAGGTGATTTTTTTAAATGTCCCTTTATATGTTTACTTATATCCATTTCCTTTTTTAGAATTTTGATATGGCAATCTAACATTAAAATGGATTTCAAAAATTTTAAACTCAATGATCCTGTTTAAAATTCAAAATTTCTCTCTCAGAATAAAATACTAAGTTGACCTACTCCTCCCTTAATTTAAGACAATCACTTTTTATAAATTCTAAATTTGTAAAATAGATTTTTAAAAATTTTAAACCTACTAATCCTACTTAAGTTCCAAAAATATCTCTCACAATATGATAATAAGTTGATCATAACCTCCTTTGAGATAATCTCATTTTCTGAAGCTTAAAATTTGACAATTATCTCTATGGTGAGTCTCTCTCTATCTATTACAAATCATTTTTCTCTTTTATTGTTTTATATCTCTTTTTTTTTCATCTGGTCGCCATATTTTGTTCTCTTGGGATATCAACACTCATTTTGTAACTCAAATGTCCCTTTCCACGTTTTCATTCCTCTAATGTGTCGATATTTTTTGCCAATAGATTTGATTGCGATGCTCGTAGTTGAATTGTTATTTTCTCATTGTTAGATTTTGTTGAATTGTACTGTATATAATAAGATGAGAGATTTTTCACCACTGTTTCATCACTTTCAATGAGCTTTTCCATTAAGTTTTAATCTTAGATGTTTATTTTAGGTGACCATTTTATGGATTCTATCACTTTTTGTTCCATTCTTTGTCAAAAACTTTCGTGTTGTGCTTTTTTTATTATTTTATTTACATAATTTATTGACTATAGTTGCTCCAGTGTGCAACGTACGAGATCAAAACTAGTCGTCTAGATTAAGGCTATGACTTAGAAGTGAAGATTTTTTTTTGGGTCCAACAATTGTAGCAGCATTATTATATTGCACTTGCTAGTTGTTACCAGCATTTTTTGTGATTTTTTTTCTCTTCAAAATATATACAAATTAACTTAATGAAAAAAAATTGAAGTAAGTTTTGATACCAGTTTGATCCTTCTTTGATCATTACTCCATTCACTCCTCTCAACTTCTCATTTCTCAAATATCTCACCTCCATCCACCGGTAGGCGATTGTCATGGCGAACATAGGTTTAATCAATTGGTGCTCAACCATCAGTTCTTAAGAGTCAACTTACGTCTTCCATATCATCCTTGATGTTTGCTCTATAGAAAAGAAAACTCTAGGTCAACTTCGAAGAATAAGTAATTTGACTCTGACAATTTAGATGCTAAGCAAATATATAAATACAACACATAACAAAAATATAAACACAACGTTGAAAAATCTCGCAACGGTAATGGGTTGAGGTCAGGGTTATCGATGAAGGTAATGTGAGTGTGGCAGATACGTGGGTGGCAACTGTGCGGTGGCGAAGGGTAGTGACAACGAATTGTCACTTGGGCATGGTTAGGGATTGCGAAATAGCTGGTGGGACTGATGGAACGAGTATTGAGTTTTGCAAAAACGGTTGATTCGATATTGTTTTTAGTGAAGGTTGAATCTTAAAACAAAAACAAAAACTAAAATAAAACTCTATAATGAAGTTTTAAACAACAAGTCAAAATTAACAAATGGTTTAAAAAAACCAAAAAAATTAAAATTATTTACCAAACACCAATTTCTTTAATTTATAAAAAATAAAAGTGTTCACCTTTCTTTTAATAATAGTGTTAACCTTTTGGCACCTAAAAAATTGGCCTTTCAAACGCAACCATCATCAATTGTTGCTAAAGATAAATCAGAACAACTTTTGTCATCACCTGTAGGAGAAGTCCACAACATCACGACTACAACTTGACTTTTGGATCTTTTTACTGCTCTTTTTCTTCAATTGTTGTAGTCTTTAACTCTAACTTTATTTCAATTTGGTTGTATTTTATAACTGGCCATAGAGAGTAACTTGCCTATTCCTGTATCTATGGAAACAATATCCACTTTTTTTTTGGTAAATAAGAAAATAACATTGATAATTAAAGGGATTACAAAGTTACCCAACGGCGAGTAAATGTTACGACATTTTCGTAACTCTGTGTATACAAGACTTCGAAAGTCTGAAACTAACAACAAACCTGTTGATCCGATACAAATTATAATTAAATTAAAATATAACATATCCTACACTTTAGATTAACTTCAAATAACAAGCGGAAGCCTAAAAGTAATATAAACACCTACTAAAATAAAAGATAAAATACTGTAACTCGATATCCACCTTTCCTTATACTAGTACGCGGATGTGATCAGGAGTAATTTTTGAATTAATATCATTAAAAATTTTAAGATCAAAATATTATAAATCAATTATATTCATATTTCTTTTATGACTTGTTTTAGAATAAATGTATATTTGATATTCGCAATTGTAATCCATTCAATATTTGAAAATCTTCTTTGTATGTTTCTGGATTGAAAAAATATTTGATGATGCTGTTGAAAAGAAAAATAAATAGAGAAATTAAAAGAATGAATCTACGTCTTTATTTTTTATAATCAGTTAAATTGGTTTATGAAATACACCCTAAAAATTTGTAATTTTCGAACCATGTGCGTAACTGAATAAATTTTCAGTTCAAATTTGCGACATATTTAAGCCTTATTTTTTTTCTCATTTTTTGATGCATATTTAATTCTTTTTTACTTTTTCTGTTTTCATTTTTCCAACAGCCTTTCGTTTCTTAACTGATATTTTACGTATTTTAATTTTTTTGCTTTGTTTTTGTTTTTTGATTCTCAATTGTTAATTGTTTGCTAACCTAAAATTGTAAGAAAAATAATCACAGCTCATTATCTAATATTTATTTCATTTCAACCAAATTAAAATGGGAGTAATAATTTTTTTTAATTTTATTTTTCTTTCTTATATGACTTTTTATTTTTCAATGTTTATAATTAGATTAATTATTCAATGTTCATTTAATTTCAACCAAATTTAATAGGAAGTTATAAATGGAGGGTAAAAATATTATTGATATAATTAACAAATGACATAATAGTCCAGAAAAGATTTACGACATTCGTACTATAATTTTATAGGTAGTATAAATATAAATGTTAATGGATTAACAAAATAGTGTAGCAAAATCCTTTAAAAAAACAGCGGTTTTAGAGAGAGAAACACCACCTTCTCTCTAGAATTACTCTAACTGAATCATGCCACCGGTTACCATCGCTTGACGATCATCACGGCAACGAGGACCACCAAAGGATCCTTTTGCTAAAGAATTTACTGGAAAGGATTAGCAAAATGTACATGAATGCAATATGCTGAGAGATCAAGAACAGATCCAAACAAGGATAGAAGTAAAATTGGGATCTGAAAAATTTTGTGATGTTCGAGATCTACAACCAGAAAACATCAAGTCTTCAGACAGAATAAAAGAGAGGCAAGAATCGAGCTCTGATTCAGATAACAATGAAGCATTAAATGAAGAGAGTAATAAGAAAATCTTAGACAACAGAGAGCAGATACCAAAAATTGAGGAATTAATGTGTTACATTGAAGCGTTGAAGATCGAAAACCAGAAATTGAAGCAGGAAATCAAAGAAAAAAGGAACATTAATGCTGTGCGAACTGGTACGATTCAAATTCCGGTCAGAAGTGAAGAGCACATGAGGGGCCGTAGCGCTCACGCGCAGGAACTCGCGATGAAACCAGATCAGGGACTACACTCAAGTAAGATTAATGAAAATGATATGGAATTTCCACCTCTAAAATCTATGAGTAGATCTGGTCTACAATTGACAAATCAAAACTCTCTTGAAAATGGAAAACCTTCATATGCTGAGATCATCAAACCAAATCGGGAATTTGTTGTTGAGAATAAACTGAATTTTGTCCCACCACAAGAAATTAATGGAATGAAGGGAGTGGAGTTTACACAGGAAGATATTGAAGATGAGATGCAACAATGGAAAAATGCAATTATTGCATATGTAGTAGGAGGAAGACCACCTTTTCATATTATGAAAAGATTTCTTGAAAGGAAATGGTCCTCACTTGGTAAGATCTCAATCAATTTCATTAAGTCTGGAATTTTTGTAATCAGATTTAAGAGTAAGGAGGCAATGCAATCAGTGTTGGAAAAAGGACCTTGGTTCTTTGAAAGCAAACCACTGATCATTAAGCCATGGACACCTGGTATATCCTTAGAAAAAGAAGGCTTGGATAGCTTACCTGTATGGATTAAGCTACCCAATTTGCCATTACATCTATGGTCAGCACATATGCTAAGCAGAATAGTTAGCACAATTGGCACACCATTATTCATGGATAATATGACAGCAAATAAAGAAAGGTTGCACTATGCTAGAGTTTGTGTGGAAGTTAATGTGCAATCACAATTGCCAGAGACCATACCCTTGAAAGGACCAAAGGATTACATAAAAGAGAGTAGAATATGAATGGCTGCCAGTGAAATGTAATCACTGCAAGGTGTTTGGTCACCAAACAGGGAATTGCTGGAAGAAACCTCAAATACAGCAGGTATGGAGGAAAAAGGAGACTCAACTACAAAGGGTAGAACTACTGCAGGACATACCTCAGGAGGATCAGCAACTGATCAAGGAGACTCCAACCTTGCAAGAGCATCACCAACAAAAAAAAGGAATGGACATATCCAGCAGGTATGCTATTCTTGCACATAGAGAAAATATGGAACCAGATGATACAAATATTGTGAGGAATGAAATAGATATGCCACAGAGTATACAGATATCACATGAGAAAGTGGCAGTGGTAGTTGCAAGTAGTAAGTCTGCCAGGAAAGGTAGTCACCACCAAACCAAATGATGAATATTGCAAGCTGGAATATTAGGGGTTTTAATGACCCTGTGAAGCAAGCAAATGTGAAAAGGATGATGAAAGCACATAATGTAGAGATCCTTGGACTCTTGGAGACTAGAGTAAGGGAAGAGCATGTCCCTGCTATAACTAGAAAATGGAATCAGGATTGGTCCTTTATATACTCTCTAAATGACAAAAAAGTCTCAAGACTTTGGGTGAGCTGGAAAAACAAAATAGTGAAGATGGAGGAAATTGCTAAATCATCCCAGCATCTTACAGGGAAAATAACCCAAATTGAAACAAGAAAATCTTATTTTGTAACCTTTGTCTATGGCAATAATAAAGGGGAGAAAAGAAGGAAATTATGGCAGTGTCTTGAAGAGGATGCTGGGAAAATTGGTAAACAGCCTTGGTTGCTAGTAGGAGACTTCAATGTGGTTAGGAAAGCTGATGAGAAACAAGGAATGCTGGATATTTGCAAAAGAGATGTGGCATAATTTAATCAATGTCTCTATAACTGTCACCTGGAGGATGTAAATACTAGAGGCCTTCTCTATACATGGTGCAATAAAAGAGCAAATGGAATGGTTATGAGCAGAATTGATAGAGTTTTGCAGAATGAAACCTGGTTAGAGACCTTTCCAAATACTTTAGCAGAAGCTCATGTACCTGGGATATCAGATCACTCACTTCTTACAATCCAAATTATGGAAGAAAGCTGGAGAGGGAGAAAAGTTTTTAAGTTTTTCAACTTTTGGATGAAACACAAAACCTTCCTTCCTACAGTACAGAGTGTGTGGAATGCAAACCTGACTGGAGATGCTTGTCAACAATTGAATACCAAACTTAAGATGTTGAAGCCACTTTTGAGGAAACTCAACAAGGAATTCTACAGTAATATCTCTGAGAGAGTTGCTAGTATATATAAGGAGTTACAGGAGGTACAATGGAGTATCTTGCAAAATCAGGAGCTTGATCTACTATCAAAGGAAAAAGAATTGCAAGAACAATATTATTTGTTAGTGCAAGCTGAAGAAGCCTTTTATCATCAAAAGGCTAGAGTAAAGGAGCTCAAGCTTGGGGATAGGAATACAACATATTTTCACAAGAAAGTGCAGGTTCATAGAGCACAAAATAAAGTCTTGGCTATTGAAAATGAACATGGGGTCAAGGTAGTTGGAGCTAAAGAAGTGCATCAAGTTGCTATTGAGCACTTTAAAAATTTCCTAGGGACATCAGTACCTTTGCATCCAGCTACTAGAAGTAGATTGAGAGAAATAGTGCAAAAGCAAGTCTCAGACCAATATCAAGAAATGTTAGGTGCTGATATAACTGAAAAAGAGATCACTGAGGCCATGTTCTCTTTAAAAGCAAACAAGTCACCAGGGCCAGATGGGTATAGCTCTGAATTTTTCCAAACTAATTGGGAATTGGTGAAGACAGATGTGATTAATGCAGTAAAGGAATTCTTTCATCAACCAAAAGGAGGCTTAATGTTCGACAATACTGCTTTGACATTAGTACCAAAAGTTGCATGTCCAAACTCCATGAAAGAATTCAGACCTATTGCATGCTGTAATTTGCTGTATAAGTGTATTTCAAAGGTACTATGTGCAAGGATCAATCATGTGTTACCACATGTAATTAGCAATAGACAATCAGCATTTGTGAAAAACAGGAGCATTGTTGATAACATTTTGCTTATGCAAGAGGTGGTGAAGAACTATCATAGGAAGGGAGGCCAGCCTAGGTGTGTCCTTAAAATTGATCTTCAAAAAGCTTATGACTCAGTGAGTTGGGATTACTTGCAAGTATTGATGGAAGTGATGCAATTCCCAAATAAGTTCATACAATGGACTATGAAATGTGTGAAAATAGCAAGATTCTCTATCAATCTTAATGGCAACATTGAAGGCTATTTTGCAAGTGCAAAGGGATTGAGACAGGGGGACCCTATCTCCCCATATCTATTTCTCATAGTAATGGAAGGATTCTCTAGCCTTATGGATCATTATGCAAGCAGTCCAAATTTCCACTACCATCCTAAATGTGAAGATCTCAGGATAAATCATCTGTGCTTTGTAGATGATTTGTTCCTGTTAGCAAAGGCAGACAGTGGTACATTAACCTTATTAAGGCAAGCACTCAATGAATTCCAAATGCTATCTGGCCTTTCGCCAAATTTGAGCAAGAGTTCCATCTACATAGCAGGGTTGGAGGAAGGGAAGGCTTCGGAATTGATCCAAATCATTGGTATCAATCAAGGTAATCTTCCTGTCACCTATTTAGGAGTTCCATTGATTTCCACTAAACTTTCATACAAAGATTGTGAAGTCTTGCTAGAGAAGCTGACTAAGAAGGTTTCTAGTTGGACATCCAAATACCTATCATATGCTGGTAGAATACAGCTTGCAATATCTGTACTGCTGAGTATGCAGGTTTATTGGTGCACTATATTTCTTCTTCCTAAAAGGATAATTAGACTTACGGAAAAGAAGATAAGATCATTCATATGGCATGGAAAAGAGGTCAAGTGTACAGGTGCAAAAGTTGCTTGTAATGCGGTTTGTTTACCTAAAAAAAGAAGGGGGATTGGGAATTAAAAAATTAGAAGAATGGAATAGAGCTGCAATCTGCAAACACTTGTGGGATCTAGCTCATAAGAAGGATTCCTTGTGGGTCAAATGGTGTCATTCATACATAATAAAGGGTGCACACATTTGGACTTTCAAACCACCGATCATCCTGTCATGGACTTGGTGTAAGATCCTGAAGTTAAGGAAGCAAGTTCAAGACTTATGCACATATCATGTGGGCAATGGGAAAGAAACTTGGCTTTGGCTGGACAAATGGTTGACTGATGAGAGCTTAATCAAGCTATATGGGCATAGAATCTGTTATGACTCAGGGTTGAATCTCAATGCTAAGGTGGTAGACATCATTGAGAACAATACATGGAGACTTCTTCCTCTAAGGTCTCAGGCTCTGCAGAAAATAAACAGCATGCTTAGTGCCTTACCTCCTCCAAATACTGAAAAGATGGATGAAATACACTGGAAACCCTCTGGGAATTTTTCAATAAAATCTATCTAGGATTGTTTGAGAACAAAAAAAGCATGTGTGCCATGGTGGAAAGTAGTCTGGTTCAGTGGAAATATCCCTAGATGTGCTACCATACTATGGATGTTATGCAAGAATGGAATAAGAACTAGAGTCAAATTGAAAGGGTGGAATATAGTTCAGGATGATAAATGCATTCTATGTTCTAATCAGCAGGAAACTGTGGATCACTTGTTCATCAAGTGTCCATATGCACAAGAAATCTGGAAAATGGTGCTGGAAAGGATGGATATGAAGCTACCCTTGGAATCATGGGATCAAGTCATACAATTTGCAGCTCAGAATTTCAGGGGGAAAAGCTTTAAGGCTAAGCTTTGCAAATTAATGGTTGCTGTAATAGTCTATGGCCTGTGGCAAGAGAGGAACTCCAGAATTTTTTGTCAAGTGCAAGCTCATCCTCAGGGTTGTTTTCATGTAATCAACCAATGGATCAAATACAGGGTGAGTAGTTGGAAGAAAGTCCCCGCAAATGATAGAAACAAAAAGCTGTGTGAAGCATGGGGAATTAGTAAAAACATTCTTGTAGATAGCTAAAGATATAAGTAGGATGTAAATATACACTGTTAGATATAGGTGGGCAGCATTCTGTATAGCTTCATATTGTTCAATGTTGATGTATTGGCTGTTTCAAGTTTTCAAGTGAAATGAAATGAAATTCATTGGCTTTTGACCCAAAAAAAAATATAAATGTTAAACTTAAAAAAGGGCTAATTACACCTATATCCCTGAGGTTTTGGGGTAATTACAGCCAAGGACAATAGTTTGGACAAATTACACTTATGTCTATTGACCAAATGGAACCCTAAAAAACCTAACGGTTTTGATAAAATGACATTGTTACCCTTAAATTAAAATGTTATTTTCTTTCACATGCCATCAATTTATCTTTTAAAAAAAAAACAATTTAATGTTTGCTCTAACACCCCCCACCCAACCCCCCTAATCCCCCCCAACCCAATTTGATCTCTCATACTCCCCCGACCAGCCTCCCCCTTAGCCTTCCCCGTCTCCCCGTCTGCCTTCCCCCTCCCCGTTGCCGCACCACCCTCCCCCTTCCCCTTCCCCTTCCCCGTCACCGCACCACCCTCCCCCTTCCCCTTCCCGGTCGCCGCGACCACCCTTCCCCTTTCCCTTCCCGTTACAGCGACCACCCTTCCCCTTCGCCGCGACCACCCTTCCCCTTCCCCTTTCCCGTCGCCGCTACCACCCTCCCTCTTCCCCTTTCCCGTCGCCGCTACCACCCTCCCCTTAGCCTTCCCCGTCGCCGCGACCACCCTTCCCCTTCCCCTCCCCGTCACCACGACCACCCTCCCCCTTCCCCTTCCCCTTCCCCGTCGCCGCAAAGTTAGTCAACAGTGATGGAGGTAACGGCGCAAGGGAGCTGCCGGCGTGGGGCAAGTGGAGATGGTTGCCGGCGCTGAGAAATTTGCAGCTTGCGAATTGGGGTTTTGAAACCCTAATTCGCGAATTGGGGTTTTGAAACCCTAATTCGCGAATTGGGTTTTGAAACCCTAATTCGCGAATTGGGTTTTGAAACCCTAATTCGCGAATTAGGGTTTTGAAACCCTAATTCGCGAATTAGGGTTTTGAAACCTAATTTGCGAATTAGGGTTTTGAAATGAGAATTTGCAGATTGCGAATTAGAACCCTAATTTTCAAGTTAGGGTTTTTCAGTGAGAAATTTGCAGATTGAGATTGATGAAATAGACTGCTAAGGAACAAATCAATAATTTTAGGGTTTTCAAACCCTAATCTTTAAATTAAACCTTGAAATCTTAAATTAAAAATTTTAAATATATTCAGTATATATATACAGTACAAGGGGCAGTATCGTCATTTTAAAAATACGTATTGATGACATCATAAAAAAAGTGTACTTTTTGGACGGAACCCTGACGGATGGACACGGGTGATACATTTTAAAAGTATTTGGTCACGGAATGTTACATTTTGAAACTTTGTGTCCTTGACTGTAATTACCCCCTAACCTCAGGGACATAAGTGTAATTAGCCAAAAAAAAAAAGGCAACCATCTTCCAAACTGCTCAAATTCTGACTAGAAGCCTGCTTTTGGACAAGACTGAAAGTGGGGAGCTTAAAATCTTTTCTTTAAACCGACGTTCCCTAGTCGCAATCCGTGGATCGAGCAACGATGCAGACGATTTCGAGGCGGTTAGGGCACCAATCAGTCAGGCCCTCACCTGCGATTGCATCTCTCAAGTCCATCTTCCCACATTCCGATCACTGTAAAGCCACTCTCCACTTTCTAGGGCTACACATTCCATACATACATCATGTGTGCACTCCGTTTTTTGTGTAATAATGCTGAGTTTTGAATACATGTGGTTGGCGATTGTAGATTATGGTGCTGAACATCATCCGCGTTACGGGTCGACTCTTGCCACCAAAGGCGTGGGGCATCTAGTCCGTAAGGGCACTGGTGGAAGATCATCCGTCAGGTAAAACCCTAATCTCCGTTATTGGGTGCTGCAATTGTGGAATTAATTAGGCTTGAGCTACAGATTAAGCTTACATTGGCGTTTGTTTGGTGTGAGTCATAGTTGGGCGTGAAATTGGCTGTGTTGTTTGTGTTAACTGAACATTTGTGTGCCTGGCAGTGGCATTGTTGCTACAGTGTTTGGAGCTACGGGTTTTCTTGGGCGTTATCTTGTGCAGCAGCTTGGTGGGTTTGCTTTCACTTCTTAGATTCTGTATGTATTCATCATGAAATAACTATGGCATTCTTATCAAGATGCAAATGCGCGTGCTCACATACACAGACTCCTTGACCCAAAGCTGGTTAGGGAGAGTATTTTTCTTGGATGTGCACTCACGCTCATTCTATACTTTTTGTCAGCTAAAATGGGTTCTCAAGTGTTGGTTCCTTTCCGAGGTTCTGAAGATTCTCATCGTCATCTCAAGTTAATGGGTGATCTGGGACAGGTTTAGTAGTTTAATACATTCTCTTCTAGAAATGGGTGTGTTTTACTTTCTCAGTTGGGTGGATATTCAAGTCAAAATTGGCCTAAGTGCAGGCTTCCATCTTTTTTATCCTGTAGATTGTTCCAATGAAATATAACCCAAGAGATGAAAACTCAATCAAGGCGGTAATGGCAAAGGCAAATGTTGTCATTAATCTTATTGGTATCATTCTTCAGCTGTCACCTTGTATTTCTACATCACTTTAGTGGTTGTGGCGTTGGAATGTGTACTCACTATCAGTGCTGTTGACAGGAAGGGAATATGAGACTAGGAATTATAGTTTTGAGGAAGTGAATCTTCAAATGGCCGAACAGCTTGCAACGGTATGCTCCTGCATGCAGTTTTTCTTGCTTTCTTACTACAGTAAATATATATTCGGATTGATCTAGTTTGAGAAACATGTCCTAGTTAAACTGATGATAGTGTCATGCTCAGGTTTAGACTAGGATAAATATGAATAGGAGCAAGCTTTCTTGTGTACCAATTAAGTCAATTTATACGTGTCATCATACAATATTTACTTACCAAAGACAACTTTTGGAGCAGGCCTCAAACTGTATCCAAAGGCTTGATTCAAAGATTTTATTGTGAATTTTGACACTCCATTGAATAAACTAGATAAGCTAACGAGTCCGACCATGCATTATATGGTTATACAGTACGACTATGGACTTAACTACACCCATTCCGAAGTATGCCTACCATTTTATCGTTATATGGTACCTAGGTCTACTTGTCAGTGCATGTCCCTTTGCCACGACACCATTGGAAAGCCATTTCTTTTGTTTTTGACCTTTATAAAAGGACGTCAGTTTAGGGGTGGGGGGGTGGGGGGGGGGGTTGGGACTATGGACTGAAACTACGCATCATTCTAGTTGTCAGTGCATGCCCCTAGGATATTGGCTGTTATCAGGCGAATCTTGCTGGGGGTAGATGTTTATACCCGCTGCTTTCACGAGCTGTGTCAGCAATGAATGGTCAGAAGATACTTCGACGTGCAAGGATGTTTAAATGCCCTAGTTATGCTTTCAATGCCTCTTCACGATGTGGGTCCTGTTCTCACACTTTGCTGAGAGCTTGTAGCTTTTTCACAATCTTGTAATTTGTCCTTGACCTGGCTCAGGACAAATTTGTTTGCAAGGTTGCAGTTCATAACCTAAGGGATTGCGTATCATGCATATCCTTCAATTACAATAAAAAAGTAGAAGTAGCATTTGGAACTATGATCTAAGGAAGAGATTGGGAGAATATATGACTTTGCTCCTAGACACTGACACCGACCGGGTCACTGGACGCCGCAATTTTCAAAAAACCTAATTTTGGACACTGCAGGACACTGCTAAATTTTTTAATATATTTTTTGTTTATATGTGTGTGTGTATATATATATATATATATATATATATATATATATATACTACCTATAAAAGTACGAATAGTGTAAATAATTTTGGGACGATTATGTCCTTCGTTAATTGCGCCAATAACAATCATACCCTTCATTTATGACTTCTTTTTTTACTTTAGTTAAAATTAAATGAACATTGGATAATGAACATGTTCTAAACATTGGGAAATGGAAAGTCTTATAATAAAGAAAAATAAAACAAAGAAATCCATTTATTACTCCCTTTCTAATTTGGTTGAAATAAAGTAATCATTGGATGATGAATGTTCTCTAAATATTGGATAATGAAAACTGTGATATATTTTCTTTTTCTTGTATTTTTGGGTTGATAAATAATTAAATAATTGTAAACCTAAAAAAAACAAAAACAACATGAAAAATCAAAGAAACAATTTTTTTTGAAAAAACAAAAACGGAAAAAATGAAAAACAAGGTTAATATACATCCAAAATGGAAAAAAAGAAACAAGGCTTAAAAACGGCGCAAATTAACATCAGCTTTATATATAAATTGTACCGCTCTTTAAAGTGAGAATAACAACAGCATGCAAAAGATGCTGCAAGAAAGTTACAATCACAGAAAAAGGACGGGCTTGTAAGAATGAGAAATGTGAACTTCTAATATTTTATGAATCAAGCTAAACTAGGAAAACTAAGAATATTTATTTACTTTAATAGAAATATTGCTAATTCAATGATATTGATAAAAGCAGGTACATGCTAAAGTGAAGCTGATTGTAATTGGAGACATTCAACAGACATTCCATAACATTGTTCAACGCAACCAAAGTTTTAATTGGATGTCCAGTCTCAAAATTAATTCAAAGAAGGTACACAAATTCATAACTATATGCCTTGTAAAAATTTAGGCAAGAACAACATTTAACACTAAAAATTACACGTAATGGAAAGAACCTTGAGAAAATAAAAGTGAAAGAATTCAGCTTCATCATTAGGATGGATAAAAAGACTGAAAATGACATAATCCGAACAAAGCTGATAGCATATGAAGTTCAAGAATGCTATCCAACACAAGAAAATGATGGAAACCATCCAATGACAGCAGAAGATTCAATGTGAAAAAAAAAGATCACTTTAATGAAGGCTAAAATGATATTATATAATAAAGTAAAACTACATCTTCTCATTCCATATGCTAAAAGCTGAAAGCCTACTGCTTGCATTACGAGTGACTCTCATAACACAAGATTATTGGTTTTATGCACATTCACTGCATCTTATTATTAAAATCAGAAATGTACATTAATCATAACATTCTTATATATTGTTTTATGTATAATTGATTTATATACACACGCATAGTAATTGTCTATATTTTGAGTGTTAGTTTGTGATTTGGACATATATAATGTTTCTAACAGTTTCTCATTGATTGTTCGATAAAAACTCCCTTTCCCTCTTTTGGTGTTTAAAGAGAAAAAGAACTGGCATCCTCCCTCAATGTCACAATCAACGAACAATCGTTCTCTCTTTGTAAACTTCTTTGTTTAAACCAAAAAGAAAAAGAAAAAAATTTGCTTTTGAAGGCCTTGAGTTCTTCTTTCTTGTTTATTATTCAATCGAATTTCTTTTTAAAATAAATAAAAAAATCTTTTTTTGTCTTCTCGTGGTGAATAGGAAAAAAAACGAGAAAGCTCACAGAACCAAACCAAACTACAATAAAATAATGAAAATTATAAATCTTAACTGTATACTATAAACCAATCTAACATATTATAAAAACAAAGACGTAAATTGATTCTTTTAGTTTCTCCATTTACTTTTCTTTTCAGCAGTAACATCAAACACTTCTTCAATCCAGAAGCTTGCAAAGAAGATTTCTAAAAATTGAGCACAATTGCAAACATCAAATATACATTTCTTCTAGAACAAGTCACAAAAGAAATAAGTTGAATTATGTTATTTGATCTAGAAAAGCTAATAATATCACTTCAAAAATTACTCCCGACCACGTCTACATGCGTTACGTGCAACGCACGTGCTCCATACTAGTATATAATATATAATAAAAATAAACATCAATTGGAGCAACTGAATTTCGTTCAAAATGGATGAGAAAGAAAGTCAGTAACATGAAATAGTCTCAACAGTAATAAGAAAGAAGGTCCCTAACAAGAAAGCAGTTGAATTTTTCAAGAGTACCAAGATTAGAGTCTCAATAGTAATAAGAGAGAAGGAAAAAAGACATGGGACCAAAGGCATGAAAGAGAGGTTTTATATAGCCAAATGGGTCTGTAAATAAGGTCAGAGATGTTGACCTCTCTTACTCTGGACTGGGAAGCTTGAGTACTTTAGGTAACAAAAAGAAGGAAAAGAGAAAGAGATGAGAGAGAAAGAATAAGGTACCTTTTGCTGGGTTTATCTGAATATGGTTTGGCCTAAAAGTCAATTTAAAAAAAAACCCAGATTTGTCTTCAAAATAAGTTTGAAATAATGTATATTGGCCCCATACACGTGGACACTTCTTCAAGAGGTGTCCGATACGGTATCCGAAAATTAGATAATAGATAAATTTATTCGGATATCACTGAGAGGTGTCGGACACCATACCTCGACCTATATGAGCTGTTGGTGCTTCCTAGCTTTGCTCTAACTTTGCTGCTTGAGAACACATTGAGGGATGCAAGGTAGTATGACTAACGTAAGGAAAGAAATGCTTTAATGAAAGGAAAGAGAGGAGAAAAAAAAGTGCCTTAGGGCTTTGCTCTTGTCTAAGTTAGGATTAATTTGAAAAGGCGTAAATAGATCAGTTTTAAACATCAAAGTCAGTGCCATGTAGTACAAGGTCATCTCTCATGGTTTAGTCTTTGATTTGTGATTTAATGATTTCTCTCCTGTCAAAACCTTTTGATCCAATTGTGTATCAGCTAGATGTAGGGATGGCAATGGGGCGGGTCGGATGCGGATCTTGTAAAATCCGTACCCACCCTGGTAGTCCTAAAACACCGCCCCGCCACCGGGTTATGAATTTGCAATACCATAACCGACCCTAAGCAAATTTAGAAAACCCGTCCCCGCCCCGCCCTTCCAGCAAGACTCGTTTTCGTTACAGTGGAGTTTCAGATTCCAATCCTTTTGCAGTAATTCTAATCCTCAGGTTTAAATCAACACTTAGCATGGTGGGAAGCTGGTTTAGATAGAAGAAGGGTTTTAGGGATTACAGATTAACAGTCAAAAATAGATAACCTTCGGATTTGGGATTTGAGTCAGTGACAGAAGAAAAGTCTCGCTGAAGAGTGACGAACTATCATGAAGAGTGCGCGGTGACGAGGACGCGGTCGGTCACGAGATCGTCGAGACGGCAGAGGTGATAACGACGGAGCTATGGTGGACGATGGAAACGGGCGGTGGCGTCCAACATGGATAGTAGCTCTGCCTGTTAAGGACGGCAGATCTGTGAGCGTGAGGTGTGGCCGTGAGGACTGTGGCTTGACTTTTGAGGAAGGAAATGGCCAGCAATGGGGGAAGAAATTTGGTTTTGGGGGACAGTAAAAACGGCTGGTGGCGGGGAATATGAATGACTGCGAGTGATGGCAGATCTGGGAGAGACGGGTTTGGGGGAAAAAAACATAGTATATATATCTAAGGAGGGACGGCTAGGATTGGCTGATGTATAGGTAAGTATACCGGGGCGGATACGGGTCACGGGGTGGGTCGGATACCAGGCGGAGTGGACAGAAAACCATACCCGACCCTAACCCGTTGCGGTTTTTTTTTAAAAATACCATACCCGCCCCATGACCCTATCAAAGCTAAAATAACCCGCTCCTATCGGATCGGGACGGGTCGGAGATCCGCCGGGTGCAGATCTTATTGCCATCCCTAGCTAGATGACAGTCTCGCTACTGTAACTTGATACTAGGTCTCTTGAATGTTGCCTTGGGATAAGTGTGAATTCCCTTTTCGTCTAATTCCTTTTTTATTGCCGCAATATACTTCACTTGTATAACCTTCTCAAACACCTCAAATTTCCTTTTTCAGTTTTTACTATATTTGTACTTGGCTCATTCTTTTCCCAAACACAATAATCCCCATCTCCCCCCCTCCCTCTTCCCCTTTCCCTTCCTCCCTCTCAAACCGTACCTGGACAAAAAAGTGGGCTTTTCAAACTTCTGGAATGGTCTCTAGGATAATGCTTAGTTAAAGTTTCTGAATGGTATTTGTTGAGATACAATCCCACATCGGGAAAGTACCGGTTCATAAATAAGCATATAAGTCTTGGGGGCCTCTCCTGTTGTCGCTAGACAATTCAAAACCAAATCCACCGCCACCCAGTCTAATTTGTCCACGTGTTTTGCCCACTTAAAAGAAGTCTCGCCACATGTGAGGGGGCGTGTTGAGATACAATCCCACATCGGGAAAATTCAATTAAGTAAATCGGCATGTAAGCCTTGTGGGCCTCTCCCCTCATCGCCAATTGGTTTTTGAGTTGGATGCTTTCAGAGTATATACGCAAGTTCTTCAAGCCGTTTTTTCATCTTTTCCACAAAAAGTCTCAGAATATGTCTATACACGTGGAATTGGATCTAGCAATAAACATAGCCTTAGGGTTGCGCTCTAGGTTTAGCCTTGGCCACACCCCACTAAGAGTGAGGCAGTTGCCTTCCCTTCAATTTTTTTGTGAGTCTTTATTGGTTATCTTTAAGCTAACTATTGCTTATATATGTATACCCATTGTCCTCTGAATCATGAATTTGTATATCAAGAACTAGCTTGTCAGGCAAAGAACAGATAAATTACTAGTGACATGGAGACAATTAATAGGTTAGTTCATTCTGTAACCTCGTGTACAATTTAATCTTGTTTAACACCAGATCCAATTGGATATAAAACGTACAGTTCGCGTGAATAATTGCCTGTGATTGCCTTTGCTATTTGTTTTGCTGCATGACAGGAAATTTCCAAGTGCATGGTATCTTAAATGACTTAAAAGCCTCTGTATGACAACCATGAAGGGTAGGGAAGAAAAGGATCTTCACACAAATCTAATTGACTGAAACATGTGGTGGTCGTGGTTGCTTTGCTGGTGGTTCTATGGGCCCCTTCGAGGCCTCACATTCTAGAGTGAATGTCTTTTATTGGATTCTTCCGAGCATGAGCAGCTTAAGATGTTGAAGGGTTGAACCTCTGATATGAGGTTCAATCAAATCTCAGTCTAACATAGACCTCATTTGGACACAAACGGAGGTTTGGATGGAGCTTTTTTGTGAACTTTAATATGCTGCTGACGCACAAAAAATTAATTGAATTATGTTGAATGTATGCATTTTGATCCTGGAACCACTGTTTTCTATAGTCTACCAAAATAGCAAAAAATATCCAGATCAGCCAAAAGATATGCATCATTAACTAATATGTAAAACACTTATTCCCCAGTTTCTTCTACTCTGGTCCCTTCTGTTTAGCGCCCATTTATGTTACATGTGCAGATTGCCAATGAACATGGTGGTATTATGAGATTTATACAAGTTTCTTGCTTAGGGGCTTCTCCAACATCTCCATCGAGGATGCTTAAAGCCAAAGCCGGTGCTGAGGAAGCTATTTTAAGAGAACTGCCCGAGGTGAATTATCTAAATCTTTAAACTGTTTATCAACAGGATGTTGACATGGAATGAACTAATTGTGTTGATCCTACTGATCTTTGTATTAGTTATTTGTAGTGCTATGAAAATCTGAGCTTGCAAGCTATTCACTTTTCCAGCGGTTGGCAGCTTAGACCTTTTGATTTTTGCCAGAAAGGGGCGAAACCAAAAATACAACTATACAATCTCAGCTATATATCCACTCCTTTGGCATTAATTCTGAGGTGGCTGTGATCTAATATGAATTACAATTTTGAGTCTACTAGCTAAGGGACCCGTGCAACATACGGGGCGTTCTTTAATTTCTCAAATATTATCTAATATTTATTTCTATAGATATTTTACAACCGTTAATTTCCCTAACTTTTTAAAAATATTTTTTATAATGTGTTTTTATAGATTGTTTAAAACTGTTATTGTTTGAACTGCAAACAATAAATTTACTATATAGAAAATTGCCTTTGAATAGAACTTTTGAAAAATTAGCATTATAAAAGCATACCTTAGCAACAAAGGTAGAATGCATGATTTAATATAATCTGTTTTTACTCATAAATAAGATGTGAACGTTACAATTAAAAGTCTTATAGTCTTAGGATTCCTTTTCATTAACGTTTCGCGACGACATATGACAACAATCTCGTACTACTATTTAACTGAATTTAAACTTTTTAGTTTAATATTTGGAACTTTGTAGATATTATCGTTAGTATGTATCAATGATATATCCGAAACCAATACGATTAAAAAAAAAGCCAGTTATATGTACCATCGCTTCTGATTTTTTGTGAGTTTAATCTAGTAAAGAGTGTTATAACTTATTTATTGGTGGTGTATATGAACCTCAATCTTCCTATAAGCATAAATGTCAAATTCACTCACCTTTTTTCTTCATGAGAAATTCTCTGTGTATGTTTTGTCCTGTGCATAATGAAAAAGGAAAAATAGCATTGAAAGTGTTTCTATCTATACATAACTTATTAAAGTGTTGCTAACATGACTTAATGAAAATACCATTGGAATATTAGATTAGTGTAGCCGGGGGCTAGAAAGTGGTTAACCACAAAAACATCGTCTTGCCTAATTAACGAAACTTTAAGGAATCAAAATGTGGGACCAAAATCAAAATCGAAAGATAAAAGTCATTCTAGGGAATTTTTTTTTTTACTGATCTAGTCCTGGATATAGTTTATGCACCTTTAAGTTGCTGATAGAACTAACCTAAAGTCATTACGTTTTTATTTAAGTTCATCGTTTGTCTGCATAAGATTCTCTCCGTAACCCGTCTATGAATACTACACCAACACTACCTCTAAATACCTTAATTAGCTCTATCATTGCAACTACAAATGCAGTTACCTTCCCCATATTATAACTTTTGCTCGTCAGTGCACTTTCATGTTTCTATCGTCAGCTTTTTTTAGGTTCATCACTTGTTCAATCCAGTTTAGATCATAACTTATCAATCAATACTGTAATGTAAATTAATATTATTTCGAAATACCTTAGTGCTACCACTACAACAATTCTAACAACCATCACCTCTTGCACTACCATCGTTTAGTTATGACTATTACCACCACAAGCATCAGCATACTACACGCCAACATCGCTACAACCACATGTTGTCACTACATAATCCAAGTTTCACTACCAACACTCCAATTCTACCACAACAATTATCACTATCATAATGAGCATGACTGATCACTCGCATAATTGCATTTATTACCACCCTCACACTCTTACATCTAACACTGACATTTCGGTTATACCATTACCACCTATGAAGCACGGATACGGGTGCGGATACGATACGCGGATACGCGGATACGCCTTTTTTGAAAATTTTAGGATACGGGTGCGGCGGGGATACGGCAAATTTTATATATATATATATATATATACACTTAATATTTACTTTTTAAACAAAATAAAAATTATTTAAATTTTAAGAAAGTGAATATATATTGCAATTTAATTTGTCATAGATGCTATTTACTTGCATGTGTGACTACTGGGAGCTATTGAAGTCATTGGGTCTGAAAATGCATAGACCCACTCACATGTGGGCTGGCATGTGTACAATTAGTGGCCTTGCATGTCATTATTGAGTGCCATGTGGCCCAAAAAGGATCTGCTGTGTCCCAACCCAGCTTCACTAAAGATAAAAGAAGAGGCAAATTGTAACTAAAAGCAAGAACAGGAGCTGCTCCCAGTGCGCAAGGTCGCGGGTGCTCTGCTTCCAGTGCGGAGTGGCCTCGCAGAGGTCGCGGGTGGTCCGATCGTCGCAGGTGGTTGCAGGTGGCTCCAATCGACGCCGGTGGTTGCAGAGTGGTTGCGGGTCGTCGCCGGTGGTTGCCGTTGTCACCGGCCGTCACTCTCTCTCTCTCTTACTCTCTGCCCTTCAAACCCCAGCCGTAAGGGATCTACCATTTATTAGGTTAAGTATGATTTTTATTACTTCGGATTTGACCCAACAACTTATGTTTTTGAGTTTTGACTTCTAAAACTTCTTTCGAAAATTGTATTTTTCGCCCCATAAGTATCGGATCCGCACCCGATCCGTATCCTACCCGCACCCAAGCCGCACTCGCTATTTAGGAAATTAAAAAAGTAAATAGAAAATACTGGACACGCACCCGACACGTACCCATGCCGCACCCGCGCCGCACCCGCACCCGCACCCGACGCGCACCCGGTGCCGGTGCTTCACTCTTCTAGGCGCACCCGTGCTTCATAGATTACCACCCTGGGACCACCCAGGCTCTCTCTATTTGTAGTTGTTTATGAAGGGTAAAAGATTCTTATAATTAATTTATCTTTTCATCTCTTTTATTCTACAAACTTATTTTCAGCTTATCACAAATTATTCTTCAATCGATTTTAATTTTTCTTGGAGATCCAATATAATTGATTCTAAATATTTTGTTCATATTGAGCGTAACATGTTAGATTTTAAGAAAATTGGTACAAAAAGACGAAAGTTATAATAAAGCTTATGGAGGAATAAGATTTCTTTAAAAAGAAAAAAATACCAAAACAAATAGGATGATGTTTTGCATAACTAAAAGATTGAGGTAAAAATGAAAATATACGCTATGAAAAGCTCACCTTTTAATCTGTAAAGATTAATTATTAATTTCATACATGATTTTCGTTGCTTACATTTGTGAGATTTTAGTTTTTTAAGTATTTTTAAGAAGTTAGTAGTCCAAAATGAAACATTTTTGGATTATGTAGAGCTTTAAAAGATGTAGATTAGTTTTTTGATTTTTTAAGATTTACAAAAGTCGAGCCAATGATCATACTAAAAAATTAGTAAGTAGGGTATGATTTTCGTATTTTACATTCTTGAAATTTATATTTTTTTTAAAGTACTTTTGAGATTTTAATAATCAAAATTAAGGCCTAATGTATAAGTATATTGATTAGGTAGAGTTTTAGAAGGTTTAAAATTAGTTTCTTAGTTTTATAAAGTTTAAAAATATTGCATAAATTGTACCTACGAATTTTTTAATAATAAATTATAGTAAAGAGTTAAATAGAGTAGAAAAAGAAAAGAATACCAAAACAAATAGGATTATTGAATCTTAGACTCTAAATAAATAGACCAACTAAGTTAGGGGACTACCACATCTAAAGTTGAAGTAGGTAGAGTTTTAGAAGGTATATAATTAGGTTCTTAGTTTTATAAAGTTCAAAAATATTGCATAAATTATACCTACGAATTTTTAATAATAAATTGTGCTAAAGAATTAAATAGAAAAGTCAGGAAAATGATCATATTAAAGAATTAGTAAGTAGGGTATGATTTTCGTAATTTACATTTTTGAGATTTTATATTATTATTTTAAAGTACTTTTGAGGTTTTAATAATCAAAATCAAGGCCTAATGTATAAGTATATTGATTAGGTAGAGTTTTAGAAGGTGTATAATTAGTTTCTTAGTTTTATAAAGTTTTAAAATATTGCATAAATTATACCTACGGATTTTTTAATAATAAATTATAGTAAAGAGTTAAATAGAGTAAAAAAGAAAAGAATACCAAAACAAATAGGATTCTTAAATTTTATATATCTAATTCAAAAGAGTTGGACTCTAAATAAAGAGACCAACTAAGTTAGGGGACTACCACATATAAAGTTGACGCTTATGTGTCAGAAGGAGAAGTCGCAAAGATAGAGTTCCAAAAATCTTATATGTCGCAATTTTAAGCAAATGTTTCAGCTTTTTATATGTATATAGATTGGGCTTGAACCAAGTAGCTAGCGGTGTCGCTTATGAAGAATTGCAGCATGATAATACCTCAAGAGATTCCAGTATCCAACTCCTGATCTAATTCACTGAAATCTAGGCCACTATTGTTTTACTAATGAAAAATTTTCTTTTTCTCAAATTTGAAATTGAGTTGGTTGTTTGTGTTTCGTACGCTTTGGCAGACCCCAGCTATGCAATCCCTACTAGTTTGGATGAAAGCTTAGAGCAGTTTTGTTTGGGTTGTGACTGATTCTCATGTGTTTTAGTTGGACTGGGAGTAGCCAGGAAATTTTCTTGTTCTAATTATATTCATAAATGTACAATTTTCTACCTTCCTAGTAATTAGTTATTAGACAATTTAGGTGCCGGGATCTTGAGTGATACTATTGCTAGCATAATAATAGAGATTACAATGTAACAATAAGAACCAAATCGTGCTTTTCATATCAGATTGAGCATATAATCCATTTTTTTGTAATGGCTTTTGAATTCTATGTTCCAAAGATATTTCATGGCTGAGTGGGGTTTTTAACATTCTTTTTGTTCCACATTTTGAAAGCATGTGCTTTGCACCCTATAGCTTGTTCTGGAGGGACGAA
Organism: Escallonia herrerae; assembly: GCA_033070095.1. Taxonomy (NCBI): domain Eukaryota; kingdom Viridiplantae; phylum Streptophyta; class Magnoliopsida; order Escalloniales; family Escalloniaceae; genus Escallonia; species Escallonia herrerae. Next base: position 12,687 of record JAVXUP010003968.1, on the reverse strand, counting down.
AAATTGCCACTTTCTTCCTGACGCTGAATGAAAAATGTGACTGTCAACTTTGGATGTATCACCATGCCTAAGAATAGTCTTCTAACGTCTATACTAGTGGATTTTTTTTTTCACCCTTTGGTTGTAGTGTTGTTAAACTTGTGTGTAGTCATTCTTTTGGTTAGAGTAGCGAAGCTAATTTCCATGGGCAGACAAAATATAGTTAAGTTATACAACCATATCGAAAAGTAAACATGAGATTACATTTCTTAATGCTGAATGAACAATATATAAAGAAAAAAAAGTAAGATACATCCAATCAGAGTATTGACGGGTGGGCCATGGCTAGTGTTGGTATTTTTGTGGGCATCTTGCTACAGATCTTTACTATTGTTGATCTTTAAAAGAAGCAATGGATCTTTACTGAAGTGTTAATTATCTAGCTAGGGTTCTAACACTTCCCATTTGGCATGAATAAACTTCAACTCGTTGGTAGCCTTATTATCTTTGGAAAAGCATTTGCATTGTGCATACATGGGTTGCGCCCGCCTATTTGGAGGCCTTATGGACAAAATCTTAAGTATTAGGTAGAAAAATAAATCTCTGCTTCAATGTATACTGTCTGAACTGATGCTATTATGGTCTCTTTCAATTTAGTTTTGTAATATAATTTTTTCTTTTGTCAGGCCACAATCATGAAACCTGCAGTGATGATTGGCACAGAAGATCGGATTTTAAATACGTGGGCACATTTTGCCAAAAAATATAGCTTCCTCCCTCTCATTGGCGATGGATCTACCAAGTAAGATTTACTGAAACTTCATATTTAACTCAATGGGTTATTGAAAATATGAGCTGCAGCTTCTTGGTGTTATGAAGCTTCTATCTGAACCTGCATGGATATGATTCTCACAACAGCATTCTTTTTGCAGAATTCAACCTGTATATGTTGCTGATGTTGCTTCTGCAATTGTTACGGCCTTGAAAGATGATGGCACCAGCATGGGAAAGGTTTATGAACTTGGTGGACCAGAAGTTTATACGACGCAGGAGCTGGTAATTTCTCCACTCTTAAACTTCGTTTTTTGGTCCCTCTGATGCTTAAATTATTGGCTTCTAACTGAAATGAAGTGCGCTACAGGCAGAGGTTATGTACGAGATGATTCGTGAATGGCCTCACTATGTCAAACTTCCCTTTCCCATTGCTAAGGTAATATTATGGCATCTTCTGTCTAAATGAATATAAAATCAGATTCGTGAATCCACAAATTATTTCTGATTACACTGCGCTACACAATTCTTTGTATCTCTCTTTGACAGTCAAAACTGCATAAACAAAAATGTCACCAAAAGAAGGAGGTGGAACCCATGTGCATAAAAAGTATATCAGCTCAAGACCCTGTATAGGACTTAACGGTGTCCAAAAACTCTAGATAGGCTTCATGGAACCAAATCCACGTTTCCTCTGCCATGAAAAAAGGATAACACAGAGAATGGGCCTCAAACTTGGCGAAAGGCAGCTCCACCTCAGCAAAAGCTCTCCTATTTGCTCTCTCTGAAGGCATCAGAAAAAGCATTTACGAATCAACAACAGCTTCCTTCAAGCCTCCAATGCTTATAAACAGACCAGCATCTAAGAGTTCCATAACTCAAACTGAAAATTGTATCCCACACTGCTCCGTCCCACCGACTCTCCATCTTCCTGTCATAGGATTCACCAGCCATACCACAAAAAAAACCCTCCCCCTCCCCCCCACAAAAAAAACCCTTCCCTCAAGTTTTAGCATTCCTGGCCCTTCCCACAAAAAGAAGCACACTCTAGGGGGTTTCATTGACCTCAGACCGCCTGCTAAGGTAAAGTTCCTGCCCCATGCAACAACTCGGAGTATTAAGATTCCATCGAGAACCTGCCATTAGCATCCCTCATCGCCACCTCAGCTAAGGTCGGAGGAATGGAGAACCTCATAAAATGTTGAGGGAATCCATTTCATTGTCATGAAAATTCTTCCAAATCTCGGATTACTGGTGATGCTATTCCCTGAGAAAGAAATCAGCCACCAGCACTTGTTTATTGCAAGCCAGCTTGAATGAAATAGGAAAGGCCTTAGCTAAGCTCTTCCTTTCTAAACCAAACACTTCAAAATTGAGTACCGTTACCCACTTCAAATCGAATGTGATCTGGAAAAGAATTCAACCACCATTTGCAAAGTGCGTTCCTTCCAGACATAAAACTCCAGAATCATTTTCTGAACTGTGTGAGTGCTTTTGATAATCATTAATCGGCCACCAAAGAAAGATTTTGATTTATCCACCCCGCCAGTCGCGTTTCAAAACATTCCAGAGCTCGAGGTCAAACAACCAACTCCTTGAAAGAGGCACCTAGGAGTGAACAAAAGTAAGCGGCAGACAGCCCACCCTGCACTCAAAAACTAAGCAAAACGCTATTTTCCTTTGTTTTTTTAATAACATCCGCTTCTGGTTACTTCCTAGGATCATCAAGATTATGATTCATGCTTGTGAAGTTTTTAAGTGAGCTGCCTTTGTTCTCTCTTATAAGATGAAGGACTGCAAACCAAATTGAGATTGTCCCTTTTCGGGGATAAAAATAGAATACATCACCTTGATTTCGAGAGTAGATCAACTTTTGAGTTGGATATTTCAGAAGATGGGATTTTGTCTTCGTAATTGAAGGACCTTATATGTCCAATTTAGCCTTCTTGTCAGCATTTTTTTGTTGTTAATTTCAAAATGAATTTTGTCCTGTCAAAAGACCTGCTTCACTCATCGTCTGCTAGCATTAAAATTTGGGCTCAGATGCCTTTGCTCTACATGAAAAATGGATGGGTGCATTGTTTGCTGAGGCTACACTCTTTTCTTTACTTTAGTATGAAAGCAAAATGCTTTTTCATTTTCATGGTTTGCAATGGCCCCTATCTCTGGTGGTTTGCATAATTCGGGCTTCTAATATACAAGCATATTGTTTCAGTGACTAATGGAAAACTAGCAGGTAACATTACACATGTTTGTAAGTCATAATATCTTGTCGGTGTCTGTCTTCAGGCGATATCAATGCCTCGAGAAATATTGCTCAACAAAGTTCCGTTTCCATTGCCCACTCCTACTCTATTCAATCTGGATTCGATCAATGCCCTTACCACAGATACAGTGGTTTCAAAAGATGGTTAGTGCATTTAGTTCAGCATTTAAGCATGTCACTTAAAAACTTTTCTTGTCATATGCAATTGATTTGGAATTCCCAAAATTGGCAATGTGCTGGTTTTTTCAGCTTTAACTTTTGAGGATCTTGGGCTTGTGCCGCATAAGGTGAAGGGGTATCCTATTGAGTTTCTTATCTCCTATCGTAAGGGTGGACCAAATTATGGTTCTACCGTCAGTGAAAGAATATCTCCAGAGTCCTATCCCTGAGACAGGTATCTGAATTCACTATAAAGATTACTACATGAGAGCTGTGCTTCCTTGTATTTATAAGGGAAAAAGAAGTTCTAAGAATAACGATAAGTTATGACAGTCCTACATTTGTTGGACTTGTTTACATCGTAATTTTTTTAGCTCTTTTTGAACATAGGTTTCCGGGCTGCAGTTACTTTTTCTGAGACAGTAGGAAAGAATAAAGATGTCGACGAAACTTCTGAGTGATCTTTTTGATTGTATAATGCTGAGGAATATTCTGGTCAGTTAATCAGGACAGACGGCTGGTTCTCAAGTCGGGTTCAAAACATTCGAAGGAACCATTTGTTACTATTCTCTCAGGTGGCTGGTTCTCAAGCCTTGGGTTCAAAACATTCGAAGGAACCATCTGTTGTTATTCTCAGATTCTCCTCTCTTCTGCATATTCATTTACATTTTAATGGAATAGCTCGTAATTTTATCTACTGAATAGTGTTGTTTAAGCTTTGTCGTGCAGTTTCTGTACGGAATATACATTATCCAGATATGGGGCACATGAAGTTTGTCATGATGGGTGAGTTAGGTAATTTAGTTCAGTAAGACTTTCGTATAAAGTCTTGGCATTAAACCTTTCTCAGGAAATTCTTCCTTCCTTCACAATTGTCTTACCCGAACTCATAGCACACTTAATTTTCTTAAATCTGAAATTTTATGCCTAAATTATGGTTTCAACCCATGGCCAAGGTATGCGATAGGTGGGGTGATGGGTCTCCAAAAATATCTGCAAGTGGAGAGTAAGCACAATGCTACATCCTCTTGGCTTTTGTTTAGGTTTGGCTTGTACTAGTATGTAATTTGGAATTAAAAGCCACCGTGTCTTTCTTTCTTTTGCAGTAGTTCTTATTGCTTCTATCTGGATGGTGCCAGGGAATTCAGATCCTGTGAATGTTATATCTAGTCTTTGTTGCTTTACATTTTTATTCGCATTGCTATTGTTGCGTTGCTTTTTTGGCATAGATCAATTTAGGAGTAGGTTCATCACCACGGGGTCTGTAAGTCATTAGCTTAAATGATAGTCTTTGTTTTAGCGACATTTGGAACCTACGAGAAAGAACATCCCGTCATCCTTTCAATCACCTTTCAGGCCGCTGGATCTGTGAGTGAAAATGCCAAAAACCAGTCCCTTGCGCGCTCCATCCTTGCCTTAAATCTGAATTTTTTATGTTGAACAACCTCGCAACGGTCCTTTTCTTCAGCCGATGAGGCTTTCTGGTGGCTAGATTTGTGTGTGGCTATTCGAGTTGTTCGTGTAAATGACACAGGCAGTCTTTTGGCCAACTAGACCGGTCAGGTTTCATATGCATTATCCCTAGTTCCTATTGTTGCTTTGAAAGTGTGTTGGCCAAGTAATTCCGAGGGAACATACGGCTTTCCTTGTGGTTGCAGAAAGGAATTGCCAAAGACCAAGTCATGGTATAAGTTAAGAATCAATCTTTCCGTAAGCTGCAAATATCCGCCATGAAGCGCTTCTCACACACTAAACAAGAAGCAGCTGCAGCTGCAAGTCCCCATCTGTCGAAATAAATGGACCACCTGATGCCCCAAGGAAGCAGCCACGCCTCTTTCGAGCGCATCAATCTGGAAGGAAGCAACGTTGGGGCCGCCATGGTTGCCCGTCGTGGCACTTCTTCCGGTGAGGCCAACGACTGTTGCGGCATCAACATCTACATAAGCAACAACATTCAGGGAGTAAACAACTCCATATTGGTTGGTAGTGAGGTGAACATGGGAGACCCTGGGGTTTGGTTTACTTTGAAAGATGCCAAGTTGGATAGAGGATTTCTACGCCAGCCAAACAAGAGAAGGGACAGCTCCTCAGCGCTGGGGTTACTTGCACTGTTCTTGCTTGTAGTTGTGCTTTTCTATCTAGCATTGTTTTTCTAGGTAGACATGGTCGCCGGTTTAGGAAACTTCGTCAATATTGTTTAATTCATCTTTTTCACACCTTATTTAGGGAACAACGAATTTCGGACAACTTTTAATCATCTCGACGATTATGAAATATGTGAAGTCGCATTACATCAGTTGATGTCTGAACCTAATTTCATGACAAAATTCGGGTCTAGAATAGAAAAATAGTGCGAGCTAAGACCAAGTAAAAAGTTTTTTATGTGAATAGATCTGGATTACTTTAATCTACAATGTTGGTCTCTTAATCTAATTTTTTTTTGGTTCTAATAAAATGATTGCATTCAAGCCTACGTGCAAGTCACTAGCAGTGTTCCAATTATATGATACTCCTATTTATAACAAGGGAAAGTAGAGAATGACCCCCTCTACTTTACACGCTGTGCGTTTTGCCTCCCTCCACTTCAAACTTAAGCATTAAATGCCTCCACAGTTTAAGAAAATGGGCACAGTTAACGAAAAACATCCAAACTAGCTGTGTTTTTTGGAGGGAACCATATGGTGCCCAAAACCTGATTTTTTAGGATCAAAATGCCCTTCTAGCCACTTTATAACACATAAATCTTTGATTCTTTTAGCAGGTCAATAAATAAATTATAATCGTTATATAGATAATATAATATTGAGGTATTTGACATTCTGACTATTTCTAGGTCCACTGTGAAACTAGAGAGTCTTGAGCCATTATCACTCAATCTTGAGTATTTCCTTATCCTTGTCCACCAGTAGATTATGCGGCTTCAAATCCCTAAAATTGTACAAGATGCACAAAAAGTAAAACGATTAATAAGATGATAGGACCAATTGATGAGACACAATCGGATAAAGCAAAAGCGAAGTGATACCTGTGAAGGACACCGTGGCTGTGGCAATGAGCAACGCCTTTGCACAACTGAAACAAGAAGCTCTGGACGAGCGAAGGAGAGAGAGGGGAAGGACTGGGGCCCTTGATGTGGGAATCGATGAACTTCTTGAGATCAGTGTCGAGGTACCCGAAGACGAGGTAGAGGAGGGGCTTGCCGTTCTTCTTGTCGTCGACGTGCTCGACGCAGAGGAGGCGAATGACGTAGAGGGAGTGGGACAACATCTAGAGGAGCGAGACCTCGCGGAGGGCGGTGGGAAGGACGCCTTCCTCGTCCATCTCGAGGCGCGTCTTCTTGAGGGCGACCAATTGGCCGGTGGCCTTGTCCTTGGCCTTTGGCCTTGTCCTTGGCCTTGTACACCTTCCCGTATGTGCCCTCGCCTACCTTCTCCAGCTTCTCGTACTTGTCCTCCATTTCTCTCTCTGAACCTTCTTTGGTCTTTAGGGGAATTTGTACTGATAATCTTCAACCCTGGAAATTGATTTGGAATGGGATGTATAGAGAAGAGCCTTGAACAACCGCAAGATGAAGAAGAACAGGCGCAAGATGAAGGAGATGAAGGGGTTATCTCTGGTTTTGAGAGAGAAGATGAATTGGGAGAAGGCAGAGATTGCTGGGTTTAGGCAGTCTTCTGGAAAAATTAACAGTTATATGAGAAGGATAAAAAAGATATTTGATAAAGATCTGTTATGATCAGTTAACTGTGCTCATTTTCTTAAACTGTAGGGAAATTTAGTGCTTAAATTTGAAGTGAAGGGAGACAAAACGCACAACGTGTAAAGTAGAGGGGATCATTCTCTACTTTCTCCTTAGAACAATTGTTCTTGGTGGAGGTGATCAGCTTTTATATTGATTGCCGTCTCCTTTGTCTTTCTTCCTTTTCCCCTTGAAGAATCTTTGAACTTTGCCCAAAGCCATACAACTGTGATCAGCCTCTCTCCCTATCAAAATAATTAGTTGGCCATTAAGGATTATTTTAAGTCAGAATTGGTATACACATAACAGGAAAAGTTAAATATGGTGTTAATAATAACACTTTCGTGACCACATAAAATGCAATTCTCATCTCTGAAAGGGATAAGGGATTTTTGCGGTAATAGTTATAGTGACAAAAAATTAATTTATTATGGATGTTAGGTTTTATAGTGACTATTTATTTATCATATTAATATATTTAACAATATTTTTTTATCACAAAAGAAGCCATTATAAAAGTGAGGTTGTGTGATAGCCGCCTTGAGAGTCGTGTGGTCAGGAACAGGTTAGTGGTAAGTCACTTCTTCCTTTGATTAACCATTTATTGCTTATGGTTCCCAACCCACAGACATTTACTTTGATGGCACAACTCAGTAGATCTGTGTAGCTTCTTTAATCATTATCATTATTATTATTATTGCAACAAGATTACAAAACTTACTCTCGAACGTCCGTGTGTCATTCTTGAATCACTTCTAAAGTTCCTCCACCAACTGAAGGTATTGGACCGACCATGCAGAGGTCTGGTGCACCAAATGAAGTCCTATAAGATATTTTAGTAACAAAACACTTTTGTCGCACTTTGCATTTGACTTGGATACATTAAATAATGTGTTTGGATATGGAATTTTGAAATACTAAGGGCCTGTACGCTTACAAGATTTTTTTTCTATATTCTATATTCTGTTTTTGGTTTCCAGAATTTAGTATTCAGTTCTAAAATTGTATTGTGTACTTTTACTTTTTTCCGTATCTACTTTTTCAATTTTTTCTGTACGTTTATCATTTTTATTTTCGTTTTCACTAATTTTTTTTGAACTAATTCATTAATGGACCCCACTATTTCCATTTCTAGGAAGACTCACTGAAATGGGTAGTCTAGTTTGGTGAGTGTTTGTTGAAACAAGATGGTAGATATGAGGAAGAAGATGTGGTATTCTGATAAGGAGAATACAGTTCAAGGAAAAAGGTGAAAACACCCTTTGGGTGTTTTCAGCTTTTTTGATACTATTTGAAAATTTATCCAAAACGGAACCGAAAAAACGTAAACATACACGAAAAAAAGTATCTTTTTCATCATCATTACAAAAATGAAAACTGAAAAACGTAAATGTACAGCCCCTAAGTGTTTCTAAATGCTCTCATTTCGAAATCCCCTGATTTACAAATTTCATAATTTTGAAATATCTTATTTGGAAGAAAGGAAGCAAAATGTTGTTAAAAAATGCAGGAGATATGATTCCTAAAAAATAGGGAACTAGTTATTGTGGATTTGTAAATTACTGATTCGAGTGGATTTGATAAATAACTAGTTCAAACTAGTGATTTGAATTGTGAATTTGGGGACCCCAAATCTACAGTTCAAATCACTTCGAAATTTCAAAAATTTCTTTTTGAACTATCAAAATAAGATATTTTGTCCAAGTCATTTACAACTACCCTATTAAAGTCAAATTCTCAGTCTAAATTCTATATCCAAACACACCCTAAAAGATTGGACATTTTATTTTTTATCAAGAGCCTTCAATTGCCAAAACTTGAAATGCCACTAAAGATGGGTACTAGAACTCTTGAGTGCATTTAGCGACGTCACTAGAGGATTGATCCATCGATCTCTTTTGGTACATTTTGTTAGAGCTCTTTTAAAATGTCTCACATCTATTTGTTTCTTTTGGAGTTATGAACTATTTTAATGCCAAATAACTCTTGATTTAGGAACTTGTCAATATATTCCAAGTTGCGTTTGGTTTGGGCATCTTATTGAAGATCAAGACACATGCTTTAAATCAATTGGGGTTTGGGGCTTGTTTGCTGGATCCATATCAGAATTGATAGTATTATTACAAAATAAAAGGGTATACGAATTATACGTAGGTATACACAGATGACAGGAGAGGTGGGTAGCGGAACCAGAAAGTAGGAGGGCATTAGAAAATATGGCTAACATTCAAATTACTTAAAAGGCCACTGCTAAGATATTTTAAGGGATGGAGAATACTTTCAAGAAATAGAAAATTAGTACAATAGGAAGTGTAAAAAAAGCTTTCTTTCTTTCTTAATAATGGTATAAACAGTATAAATGTGAAAGGAAGTGCAGCACCTCACGTTGTCTGTATGTAAGTTTCTATTTGGTTCTTGTAAGGATAATTATGATTACTAGTTTTGATCCCGTACATTGCACACGGGAGTATTTAATTTCTAAACTAAGTAAATTGTCACTACTGAATAATAGAATTATGTAACTTTATATTTGTTAGGTTGAGAAAAGAAGAATAAAAAAGATGTAAAAATTAATAGGACTTACGAAAGTGAAAGGGTTAAACATATGCTAAAAAGTAAAACGAGCATCATAAATATTACAAAGGACCGATGTCATATCACATAAGCTGATTAATAAATATAACACGAATGACCAATAATCAGTATGTAGTAACTACTGTAACTTGGGAGTAACGAATCAACAAATAAACTATTAAATAGGAAACAGAAAAGGTCACCAAATTTTTTTTTTTGGTTATATACATTGTGTCACATACGGGAGTGTTTTTATTTTTAATTAAAGTAAAATGTCACTAAACAATATATTGATACTACTAATTACCAAACTTTTATTTTTGGACAAAAATTGAGTAATAATGTATCGTATTACGTAGACACTCATATTCAAGTTTTTCAGGGAAAGAAAGTTAGACGTACAAACGTATAAAGTTAAAACACATAAAAAGAGATGTTACTTATATGTCATATTTGGCCCTCGAGAGTTTTTGGACTAAAGTGTAAGTGCGACACATGTAATAAGATGGTCTAAAGCACTACCAAAATAGTTGTAGTTCCTAAATTGAACAATGAAGAGTTTCATAGTTCCTAATTTTAACAATGAAGAGTGTCAAAATAATATAACTCCATATTAAATTCAACTTGAATATAATTAGAATAAAGTAATTGGATGAACTGCGAATAATAGCTCAAATGGTGATAGAGGAAAAAGTCCAATGATATTATGGTGTCTTTAAATAATAATGTTATCGCTAAATATTTACAGTGACCTATCAGGACGTAATTAAATATGTAAATACGTAAATAATCACACTTATAGGTAATAAGAGCTAAAAACTTTTATGAGATATAAAGTTTGAATAATATAGGAAAAATATACATATGAAAATTTAAACTTTCAAATTATAACAACTATAAACGCCACAAACATTGTAACGCTATAACAAATTTTCATAGGATTAACAGAATATAGATTGTTGAGAAGGGTACATGTGTTAAGAATGACTATAATATCATTCAACTTTTCCTTTTAAGCTTGTCAATAGCATTAGAAGGAAGCATTCTAGATGAGATCCAGACACGAAAACATTAAAACCAACAATAACTTTAAGAATTGCATAAAAAAGGATACGTGATTCAAACTTTCTTCTCTTGTAACTCGTTGTCTCCTTAGAGATAAATCAAACAGTGAGAATGACGAACTTAAACAGAAAAAAATCAAAAAAGTTACACATAAAAATGAAGAATTAAACGAATTACAAAGAGCTTTTACCTTTTATATTTAAAGAGTCAACAATTATCTTATCCAAGATCCTCCTCTGAAGCTACAAATCACTAAAATAAACTTAAATACTGACATGCAAAGGAGTACATGCAATCACATTAAAAGAAGATTAAACCAAAAGTTGACGTATATGCTACTTAGGATATAAAGAAGAGAGATTATTAGATATAAACATAGAGCGAATTTGTCAAAATAAAGTAGTCTGAGTTGAAGAGCGGAGGAAGGGTGGATAAGTACAGTAATAAATTGGAGATAGGATTTGGACAGAGAAGCATTCAAGAGTAAGGAGCAATTTGAGAAGAAAAACACATAATGAGAGTAAATGTAATAAAGTATTGCCTAAGAAATAGGAAAAAAATATTGATAATCGAAAGGCTAAATGAGGTTTGAACGAGAAAGAATCTCTAAACTTAGATTCTGAATGAATACCGTGTGGTCATATCCAAAAAGTCAAAATTTGAACTATCAAAGATAAGAAAAATATAAAAAGTTTGATATGTAAATTTGTTTTGAAGATAATTTGAAACGAAAAGTTCCTTAAAAGTAATCGAAATAAATGGCTAAATTGTAGGATTCTTAAATGCTAACATTTTCAAATTCAAATTAGAATGATGATAGAATGAAAAGATCAGAGTTAAGATTAATTCTAATAGATTCGTAAGAGGGAACGAAATTAAAAAAGGAAAGTGATAATTTTAAGTTATTTAAATTGGTTATACATGATAAATAATTTTTTATCCACGTGGCAAGAAGAGAGCATGTCCAAATAAGCATTGACGTGTCAACTTTCTCTCAACTTCGACTTTCATATACATATATATATATATATATGTATATAATTAGATTAAATGTTTGACAAGTTTTTTAAAAGAGACCGCGATGAGATTGCAAATCTATGTTGTTATACAAAGAATCATGAAGAGATCTTTTCACTTATATAAGGCTTAATTACTCAAACTTATATATAACTCCGGTGCATTCTCTAAATTACGTGCATGCGATCCGCATGACAACATCAAACGCAATAGCAAATAACACGAAAACGTCTAGTGAATTCACATCATTTTTACTAAATTCATACCATTTGGTTGCTAAAATTTAGTTTAGTGACACTTTTTGACCCTTACAAGACCACTGTACATGAAACTAGATTCGCGTTGATATATTGTATAAGGCTTATTTAGCACAAGTATTGCTTGATTTTTATTTGGGGACAATAATCTCCGAGTTAACCTTTTGTTTTCTCCTCTTTAGTATATTGTTTGGAGAGCCTTATTGACAATTTTAAAATAGTCAATTTGCGCCTTTAGAATTATCATGTAAACAATTAAAATGCTTTTAAGCTAAAAAGGAAAATCCAAATATTTATGCCTAAAAAAATGATAGAAACTAATTTCATAAATAGTAAAGTGGAAGCTGCGAGAACGTGTTAATGTTGTCTTTTCAACTTAGCGTGTCTATCATTTTGTCATTTAAAATTCAATAGATCAAATGAATTTTATAATTCTCTCCCTTTTATGTTAATTAGTTCTCTTATATCTTCGTACTTCACAGTGGTCTTTATTACAAACCTCAACATATTAATTATTATTACTATTTGAAAGAGATTATTTTTACAATTATATATACTATTTTATTTCTTTATTTGTTGCTAAGGCTAATGATTGATACTATACAAAGTTGATTTTTAACAACAAAAAATGATTGAAAAATCATATGAAAAGGATGCAAATAATATTTTTGCTGCTATTAATACTAGATTATTATTACTCTTCGACATGCACATATAAGTTTTTTTATTAATATTTAAACTGTTGTAATTCTTATATATTCAATCCGATCAAAACTAGTACGGGAAAGTAATTGGAAGAAAATAAATAACAAACTTATAGGTACATGAGATCTCAAATTCTTGGATCCAGCAAAATGACA
>JAVXUP010003967.1:0-46642 GCA_033070095.1 Escallonia herrerae | reverse complement strand
ACCCCCGTCGCCCCAGACATCATCTCCCCGACCCCCGTCGCCCGGACATCATCTCCGCGACGCCCGTCGCCCGGACATCATCTCCGCGACGCCCATCGCCCGAACATCATCTCCGCGACGCCGGTCGCCCGGACATCATCTTCGCGACGCCCGTCGCCCGGACATCATCTCCGCGACCCCCGTCGCCCTGGACATCATCTCCGCGACCCCCGTCGCCAGGACATCATCTCCGCGACGCCCGTCGCCCGGACATCATCTCCGCGACGCCCGTCGCCCGGACATCATCTCCGCGATGCCCGTCGCCCGGACATCAGCTTCGCTCCCCAGTCGCCCCGACATCATCTCCGTGACCCCCGTCGCAGGGACCTCGTCTCAGGGATGCCCGTCGCCCGGACATCATCTCCATGACTCCCGCCTCCCGAACGTCACTCCGCTACCCCCATCGCCCGGACGTCACACTGTGCCCCTGACACCTTACTCACTCCGCCGCGCCTATGCGCAACAATCATGATACAGGCCTTTGGGCATCACACTTATTCACCACACCATGCGCCCCCGCCATGGACGTGGAACATGCTTCGACCCACTCTCTGGAGTGTGCAGCATCACGGGGGGCTCCGTTCGTAGTGCTCCGGCACGAGGACCCCTCGTAACGGGATGGGCTCACAACCTTAAAGCCATCGCCGGCACAATCAACTACGGGATGGGCTCACAACCTTGAAGCCATCGCCGGCTCACAACCTTGAAGCCATTGCCGGCACAATCAACTACGGGATGGGCTCACAACCTTGAAGCCATCGCCGGCACAATCAACTACGGGATGGGCTCACAACCTTGAAGCCATCGCCGGCACAATCAACTACGGCTCCTCCGGGATGCTACCTGGCCAGTCGAGTAGACGGCTCTTCCGGAATGCTACCTTGACTCGCTCCGAGTGCTCCGGCACAAGGACTCACCACAGGGATAGGCGACTCCTCCGGGACACTATCTCCGCCAGGGAGCTCTTCAACTCCCCTTCCGCCAGGTAGACGGCTCCTCTGGGATGCTACCTCGGCCGGTCAGGTAGACGGCTCCTCAGGGATGCTACCTTGGCCTACGGAATAGGCGACTCCTCCGGGACACTATCTCCGTCAGGGAGCTCTTCAACTCCCTTTCTGCCAGGTAGACGGCTCCTCCGGGATGCTACCTTGGCCGGCCAGGTAGACGGCTCCTTCGAGATGCTACCTCGGCCTACAGAATAGGCGACTCCTCCGGGACACTATCTCCGTCAGGAAGCTCTTTAACTCCCCTTCCGCCAGGTAGACGGCTCCTCCGGGATGCAACCTCAGCCGGCCAGGTAGATCGTTCCTTCGGGATGCTACCTCGGCCTACGGAATAGGCGACTCCTCCGGGACACTATCTCCGTCAGGGAGCTCTTTAACTCCCCTTCCGCCAGGTAGACGGCTCCTCCGGGATGCAACCTCAGCCGGCCAGGTAGATCCTTCCTTCGGGATGCTACCTCGGCCTACGGAATAGGCGACTCCTCCGGGACACTATCTCCGTCAGGGAGCTCATAAACTCCCCTTCCGCCAGGTAGACGGCTCCTTCGGGATGCTACTTGGCCTGTCAGGTAGACGGCTCCTTCGAGATCCTACCTTGACGTGCTCTGAGTGCTCCGGGACACTATCTCCGCCAGGGTGTCGTCCGTCACCCGGACGCCGTTTACATGCTCGCGCCCCTGCGTCTTATCATCGTGCCTTTGTCTCAATCCCCAAGCATTCCACGCTTTTGTAGGTGGTGCACGATGTGGCTCGAGCCACCTACTCTTCATCATCATCATACTTTGACGACCTCAACAGCTCGCCGACCAAATAATATCAAAATCTGGCTAAGTGTTTATGCATGCGGTGCCCGCTCGGGTTGCCCCTCTGCGCACACCACACGCAGGGGGCTTATGTTCCCAACTTATTCTGGTCGCACTCAAAAGTCCACTTGGAGTCCTATTGTGCATGACGCGTCCGCACAAACACAGTATTCAACGCTTCTAACTGGTCAAAGTGCGCGCGACCGAGTCACTTGCATTCTTTGCTTCACATGCCTCACGCGCAACTTAGTCACCAATTATTTCACGCTACCCTGACTCACAGTACCACGTTCGTCGTTCCATGACCACCTGAGCACCTTTTCACCAAAGATATCGACCGTTGGCGCAACCAGAGCGACGGGGTCAAGGGGCAAAGGCCTTGGCCAACCACATGGGGTCGGCCTCGGCCTCACCCAAGGCCATGGGGTCGGCCTCGGCCTCCCATGGGAGGTTGGCTTTGGCCTTCCCCCCCCGGTTCTTCACTTTTCGCACAAGGTCCTTTTTTGCACTTTGTTCGCTGCGTACGCTTTGTATGTGACTTTAGCACCCTGTTCGTCACATGGGTATGATTCACGTCGACACGATTGTCGCAACGCAACTTTCGGATTCGTCAACGCTCATCAAAGCACCTACCGTCGGCGCACCCGAA
This sequence comes from Escallonia herrerae, assembly GCA_033070095.1. Lineage (NCBI taxonomy): Eukaryota > Viridiplantae > Streptophyta > Magnoliopsida > Escalloniales > Escalloniaceae > Escallonia > Escallonia herrerae. The sequence continues at coordinate 44,150 of JAVXUP010003967.1, read as the reverse complement.
GTTCACCCAAAGGGGGAGTGGCCTTGGCCTCCCTTCATGGGAGTTGGCCATTGGCCTTGGCCACCCCTTAGGGTCGGCCTCGGCCTCACCAAGGGGTCGGCCTCGGCCTCCCCAGGGGTGGTGGTCTTGGCCTTCCCCCAATCTTTGGCCTATGGCCTCCCCTCCCGCGCGCACTTGTTTTCTCAAGTCTTTGCACCTCCGCGATGTTTACGGACGTTCGTACATAACCTCACGACGTCCATCCTCCATCAACCTCGCGACATCCGTCGTCCATCAACCTCACAACGTCCGTCGTCCATCAACCTCGTGACGTCCGTTATGCATGAACCTCGCGACGTCCGTCGTGCATCGACCTCGCGACGTCCATCGCACATCCACCTCGCGACGTCCGTCGTGCATGGACCTCGCGACGTCCATCGCACATCCACCTCGCGACGTCCGTCGTGCATGGACCTCGCGACGTCCGTCGTGCATCGACCTCGCGACGTCCGTCGTGCATCGACCTCGCGACGTCCGTCGTGCATCGACCTCGCGACGTCCGTCGTCCGCGTACCATCACTTCCAACATTGTCATTACACATGTTGCATTCATTATCTTGTTATGACAGGTAAACTCAGCTCAAATCCCATCTTCGGGACACCAGACGCGTGCCCGTGCACCGTCTCCGCGACATTCGTCGCCGCGCCCATGCGCCATTCTTATGACGTGTGCCTCGGCACCAAGTATATGCTTCGCGACCTTCGTCGCCGCGCCCATGCGCCATTCTCATGATGTGTGCCTCGGCACCAAGTATATGCTTCGCGACCTTCGTCGCCGTGCTCGTGCGCCATCTTCATGATACGTGCCCCCGGCACTAAGTATAGCTCCGCGACGTTCGTCGCCTCGCCCGTGCCCCAAGATACGTGCCCCCGGCACTAAGTGTATGCTCTGCGACATTCGTCGCCGCGCCCATGCGCCATTCTTATGACGTGTGCCTCGGCACCAAGTATATGCTTCGCGACCTTCGTCGCCGCGCCCTGCGCCATTCTCATGATGTGTGCCTCGGCACCAAGTATATGCTTCGCGACCTTCATCGCCGCGCCCGTGCGCCATCTTCATGATACGTGCCCCCGGCACCAAGTATAGCTCCGCGACGTTCGTCGCCTCGCCCGTGCGCCAAGATACGTGCCCCCGGCACTAAGTATATGCTTCGCGACCTTTGTCGCTGCGCCTGTGCGCCATCTTCATGATAAGTGCCCCCAGCACTAAGTATGCTCCGCGGCATTCGTCGCTGCGCCCATGCGCCATTCTTATGACGTGTGCCTCGGCACCAAGTATATGCTTCGCGACCTTCGTCGCCGCGCCCATGCGCCATTCTCATGATGTGTGCCTCGGCACCAAGTATATGCTTCGTGACCTTCGTCGCCGCGCCCGTGCGCCATCTTCATGATGCGTGCCCACGGCACCAACTATAGCTCCGCGACGTTCGTCGCCGCGCCCGTACGCCATCTTCATGATACGTGCCCCCGGCACCAAGTATAGCTCCGCGACGTTCGTTGCCGCGCCCGTGCGCCATTCTCATCATGTGTGCCCCCCGGCACCAACTATAGTTTCGCGACCTTCGTCGCCGCGCCCGTGCGCCATTCTCATCATCCGTGCCCCCGGCACCAAGTATTGCTTCGTGACGTTCGTCGCCGCACCACTCTCATGACATGTGCTCCGGCACTGGGGGCTTGCGTTGGCACCCCTATGGACTATGACCCCCGGGTCACTCCGAGACGGGAGCAGGTCTTTGGAGGGCATCGCGCCTAGTCTGCCTGGCAGTTGGGCGTCGGGTCTTCACCACCACTGCCAGGCCTGTGGGACTCTGCAAGGGCTTGGATTTGAGGCTAGATCAAAGGGGTTTCTCTGGCCACACCGACGCTGTGGGAGCCAGTCTTTCCAGACAGACAGAGCGACGCTGTGTAGGCAGATCGGGTGAATATGCGATTCGACAGTCAGCGGAGCACCGACAGCTGTGGACCCCTCGGTGACGTGTCACTCTCGGGGAGCGCCACGTGTCGTGATGACATCATCATCTCAACCTCTATAAATAGAGGTCTTGAGAATTCATTTGGGGGGGGATTTTTTGGGACATTTTTAGAACACTTTCACTTTCTCACTCTAGAATCCTAGAGAGAGAAACATACAGGACCCTGACTTCGGACATAAGCATCAGACTGTGACTGTCGTCGTGTATTCACTATGCGCCATCGCCCTCGCAGCACTGCCACCCTCAAGCTCTGTCTGGGAAGCCCTTGGTCTCTGCCCTTGCTCCGCCCTTGCTGTGTCTCACATCATCACACTTGGCATCCGAGTCGGACTGCATTCCTTGTGGCACCTCCACGTCGACTGCGAACCCACTTTCCCTGGCATCAACTACCAACTAACATCATCACACCACAGTATCACCGTCGCCCATAGCCAATAACCACTATCCATTACACCAACCGCCAAAGCCACGACGGAGTTACATGGACCCAAAACCAGATCTAATTGGATCGATGGTAGTGACGATCGATGGCGTCCGATTGTCGTATTGTCCGATTGTGATATTATCTGACGTTGATCGATCGTCGGCAGTTATGGCAGTGTGCTTGGTGATTAAGATGGTGGTGGTGGTGCTTCGTGATTAAGATGGTGATTTGCGATGTTGTTCGCTTGGTTTATGCAAAGCAATGGTGGAGCGGTTTCGTGATGTGGCAACGACGACGGCGAGAAAGATCTGTCAGTGGCAACGACGAGATTATGGTGACAGTGTAACAGATCGGTTGGTGTGACACCGGTAAGGTGGTGATGGTGGCACTCATCTGTGGTAACATAATAGTTAGGTGACCACGGTGGGGTGGTTGGGGAGGCAGTAAGGTGGTGACAATGTTTGTCTGCTGGTGATAGTGGTAGTGAGGGCTTAGAAGGTAAGTAATAGCTGGTGAAAGCGATGAAATGAAATATGAATAGCAAATTACTTCTAATAAAGTTTGAAGGTTAGATATCAAAACAAAAACTTAAAACTCAAAACTCTAAAATGGATTTTTCAAAAATAGGCCAAAATTGCAAACTAGTTTACAAAACTGAATTTTTTTTTTTTGGGGGGGGGGGATTCAAAATTGTATACTAAATGTCAATATTTTTTCCATTTACAAAACTAAAAAAAAAATTGAAAACAAAAAACTTTTCAAACACAACCTAAGTTTTAGGTCTCAGGTGAGGTTGTGGAGGAAGATGTGGCTGCAAAGCCAAGCAAAGGTTGAAGCTTGGCAACAGGCTTTTTAACTCGAGCAGAGCCTTTTTTGAGCTTTAAGGCCCCAAGCCAGTCTCTGTTTGTGCCACGTATTACCTTCAGGTCCTCAAATTTTTCCCAACCAAAATGCAAAAACTATTGTGGTGTAACAATTATTGCGACAATATTTGAAGTTCATAAATAGTGTTACCTTATTTCTCATGTGGCAAGATTCGGCAAAAGTACAGCCCAAAATCCTCGTTACGCCAGTCAACTACAAAATGCTTTGCTCTGGTGCCATGAAATCTGAACTATGTAATCAGAAGCATCTCCAGTTTGCCATCTTCAATATCCGGACATGACCCTTTATCACAACTAACAGGCTAAACATCTTATTAAGCCTCACTACCAGAATATAAATGCAGGTAAGCCAAATTTCGATTTATAGTCATGACGCATAACAAGACATGAGCCTTTTTGGTGGGATTTCCGCATAGCAAAGCGACTCCCACGTTTGACAATCCACAGGATTTTCAAATGATGAAAATTCAATTACCAATAAGCTTAGCAACTCACGTGCAACACAAATTATACAAAATCTGAAAAGCAAGCTTTATAGCACGCGCTAACGAATCCTTCAATATCTTCTAGGGACAGTAAAGTACACCCAAAACTGAAAGATGCCTTTAAAATTCATCCCATATGACATAAATTAAAAGCAGTAAAACCCTCATTAAACCACAAAATATGTCCCATATATACAAATATACACTTCCAAAATGTAGATGTAAAACTGGGGAAAATGAAGATATACAAGAAAATGAATTGAAATGTGTATGGTCGACATGTAAAATATGTTTTTCCAAGGCATCAGAAAAAAACTTATCTAGTTATATTGCAGTAATTCAGATATCCAGTCGCTCTCACCGCCGTACGGCATCATGCGTCCGTGAACTCATGGCAGGGGAGTAATCTACTATCATTGCAGAGAAGTTCGTGTACGTAGACTTAGTAAGGAACACTCAGTAAGTAGACTCGGGAGTAATCCCACTCTCTGTGGATTATGAACCCATCCCGCGGTCTCTCAAAATTACAGCAATACCAATGCTGGACTTCGTGTTGCCCTTCAGTGTACCGAACTTGTCTCTAAAAACAGTTCCAAACCTACGACACTCTGGCGCTGAGTTCTGCTTTCCACTTTCCCCGTCATCATGGAAATTTTCGACCTTTCTGGAATATCTTCAACCTTTTATGATCAGTAAAATGAATTGATGATTGGCACCAAAAAAAAAAGAACTTTCCAAATCATTATCCACAGGTGAGTTCAGAAAGTTGGCAACACTTACATCTTCAACACCGAGCTTTTCGTTGAATCTTCACCAGAGCAGCATGACTCACAACCCATTTTGTAGTCCAACATTTTCACTTTACATAAGCTTACAACTTCTTGACAAACTTCAGGTGGAAGCTTCTTTAAAAAATCTGATATAGCCAATTCATGCTTCTTCTTTAGTTCATCAAGCTCTTTTTGCTGCTCAACCAAAAGATGCTCAAGTTCCTCCACAAAGATTTCAACGTTACCCGAGTCATCGTTACCAGACAGGTCATTGTTACGTCCTAGTGGATGAGGTTCGTTACCGGAGTGTCGATCTGAAGCATCGCTAATATCAGTATGTGGTGAACTAGCAGAGCTTGTAGGTTCCTCTTCCAAGCTATCATCAGGAATGCACTCCTCCTCCAGCTTTCCAAGTGAAGCAGCAATCGTCGGCTGATTATCATCTTTACAGCTATCCGGTGATTCATCTTTATCTTCAGACCATCTATGCACAGGGGCAACCTCCTCTGCATTAGACATAGTTGGAGGCCCAGGTCTAAGCAGAGAGCTTCCACCACCTGCTTTTGGAGAGTCAGACCAATACTTTCGACCTGAAGGCAATCTTTCCAGAAGAAGACCACCAGAACGAGCAGATTCATTCGTTGATGGAGAACTATCACCATGAGGTTCAGAAGGGCCGGTATCAGAATTTGCACCATCACTTCCTGAATGATCACCCGAAAGTTCATTAGGAGCCCAATCTGGAATATAGGACCGAATTTCTGTGTCAATCATCGCAGCAATTGTTGACACATCTTGATCTGTGAGGTCCAGCTCTTCAACCATTTCACTTGCAACAGCAGTAGAGGTATCAGCCTCAATATCAAAGGGGAAGTGGATATTCCGAATATGACCTGGCCAACAAGGCAACTTCAGATTACAAGAATAGCAAAATGGCCATATCAGTTTCTCTAATATGAGAACTTGAACATACTAAATGATGAGAGAGATAGTAGAGCACCTGTGGAATCTGCTATCCGTAGTTTTAGGAATATTGTGTTGAGGTCCTTCCTCTGACCCTCCACTGTGAAGTCTCGGCTTCCCTCAGGAATGGAATTCTTGGGTGTTTCACCATTCTCAAACTGGTCAGCATCAGCATCACTATCTGAAAACCTGGTCAGTCAAAGCCTGGAAGAGAAAGAAATACAAAAAAAGCAACTTATAATTATTTTGTGAACTTTACCTGCATGATGGGAATTGGATTGCAAGGATCGACCTACACTTCCACTACCTTCATCTGACTGGAGAAAAGGATCAACTAATAATTCCTTGGCAGGCAATCGGTCAGAGACTTTTGCAATACATTTTTCTATAAATGCTCTGACACCAGGATCCTTCACTTTTGCTAATGATGCTGGTTTTACGCCCTATCAAGTAATAGACAGTGGGTCAGATGAAAAATGAAGAAAGAAGAACAAGAAGAAAAATGCTCAAGCGTTTCCCATATATAGTATAGATAAAAAGTGGAGAGAAGAATATATGCAACTGATGCTGAGGACGCACCCTCAAAGATGCTCTGTTTATTCGAAAGTTGAGAACAATTCAGCAAATGGGTGTTAGGAAATTGTCTGAGGTAATGACGTGCCTCGTGAGGATTGCACAATTAAAATAGAAACTCAAGCATATCATGTATGTTTTAGGTCGTTTTGTCGCTTTGTTTACTCGTTTGCTTCGTTTTTTGTTCCCATTTCCCCCTCTCTATCATCTTCTTAGTTTTAGCAGTCATAGCAGTAACGAAAACCTCCACCATCTTTAACTGACCTCCACCTTTGGCATCGCTATGGTCTCTTCCTGATCATTTTTAGTTGCAGAAAAATCATAAGTGGCAAAATTTTACATAATGACTGGCGGCATAGTCCCTCGAATAGAGAAAACAGAAGGGAGGGAGAGGAGGAGGCAGAGTTTGCACTTCTTGCAATAAGGTTCAAAACCTCCAAAGTCCAGAATATGATTTTTTGGTGTTTAGATTATGGCTTAGGCCAACTCAGGATGAGATAGAAATATTTTGGTGGAGTTGGAGGTTTGTGACTGTTGAGAATGGCGTTGATAACTACTTAAGAAGGGCATGTGATATCTATTTCCTAATATAAGCAGGGATAGTCTAGTATTTTATTTCGGAAAATGAAATAGTAGTTAATATAGAATCCTCGTTTTTTCTAGATACTGGCTTTATCTGTTTTTAGCTTTTGCAAGCTCATTAGCACACACCTAAACACTTGACTAATCTAGACTAAATCAGGTCGATCAGTCCATGAGTATTTCACACCTTTGTGCAAAGAAGAGTCAAATCTTAGTTGCAGGAAACTCCTAATATGGCGACGCTTCTCTCTTGGAAACTCGCTTTTGTGATCCCAAGTTAGGAGCTCCATGGGATCTCGTCCCAAGCTCATATGGGAACTCGATCCCGTCAGCTGAACAGAGATGCATGGAACAAGTGAGAAAGTACCTAAAAATCAAGTCCTTTTCGACTCAATTCCTTGTTTCTCTCTTCCTTCAAGTCCTTAGATCCTCCTTGTTTGTTGTTGCTCTCCCTCCCTCCCAAACTATATTCAAGAAATGGTAATACTCTTTAACGCATTTATTTATTTAAGCCGCTCCCAACCTTAAATTCTTCCAGGTTCTTACGCTCCCCCGCCCCCGTTCCCGTTATTGCTCCCGCCCCCGTCCCCACTTTGTGCAACTAAGGCTCAAATACACTACAAATTAACTTATTTTCTTTTCCAACGAGACTATACTAGACAAAAATATGCAGAAACGGTACATGCCTCCCAAATAATAGGACATATTTGTCCTTTTTTTTTCAATTCTAATTTGTTCATTCGTGCATCTACATGATTGTTTTCCTCTTCAAAGTACAAACTTTATCCAAGAAAGTTGAGCAAGGAAAACATGAACAACAACTCAAGAAACAATACGAGGTGTTAATATGAATATGAATCACAAAAAGGCCTTAAATTTAGATCAAGCAAGTTACCACTGCCTTACCGCTGTCACTTTTTTATAAATCTGAGCAGCATTTTTGCATTCAATGTATGGGTACTCGAAAGTTACCAACTCCAGCAAGCACATACCAAAGGCATAAATATCTACAAGTTCATCATATTCCTCCTCATAAAGTTCTGGTGCCATGAACTCCGGAGTACCTGATATACAAAAAAAATTGCATTGCCATCTAGACCACAAATCCATGTGTAAATCACATTAAGACAAAGGCAAATCATGTCCTCACCAATGACACTGTGAGCCGAACGCGCTTGTCGTAGAATGGCAGCTAGTCCTAGATCACCAATTTTCACCTCGCCTTGGTTGCCATTTACAAAAATATTGTCGCACTTGAGATCACGGTGAATAACTGGAGGATCGTGACTGTGAAGATACAAAAGTCCTTCTAAGATCTGCCTAGACCACTTCTTTACCGCCCTCAAGTCAACATGCTTATGTTTCTTACGATACCTGCCCAGATTACAAAACTCAAATCAACCTACAACTCCATATGTGAATAGCGTAAATAACAAAAATGAGTAAGTAGACATACTGTCTTAATGTCCCCGACGTAAAAATCTCGGTAATGAAGTTGATATTCTCATTTTTGGTGTCAACCCAAGAGTTGTAAAACTTGATAATGTTTTTGTGCTTAAGGGTCTTGAGCAAGTGAACTTCCGAATACAGCCGCTCCAAATCCTCGGAGTTTCTTAAAAGATCCGCAACCTTTACTTGATTCCAGGCGACCTCAATTCCTTCCAGTTCATCAAATGCCCTATATCTAATTCCCCAACATATGGTCAAGGATTCATACAAACTCTAGTATGCCCATCCATTTCATAATTTTGTCCCCTTTGACCTTTTGCAAATTACTAGAACATAATTCGAACATCTTAACATCGAATTGAACTCGAGTACTATATCAAGATGGAATGAGTACTAGCAAAATTTTCACAAGTAAACTTGTAAGAGAACAATATTAAAAATTTGAACTCTGTTCTATACTTCTATCGCAAATATGTTGAAGGGAACAAAACAATGAAATCAGCAGTATCATTACACAAACCATCATGAGTCAAATGCTTATTCATACTGCTGTAACTCTAAAACAAATTGTCACACAGTTTACAAAGGATACACTTTTTTGAAAGCTCCCTTTCCGAGAACCTCTTTGTACTGCAAATTAGGGCACAATAAGCTCCATTTCAGAACAAGTCAATAGAGATCAACACAAGTAGTCATTCTTTAATAAAAAGTTAAAAAAAAAAATCGAAGATCTGCACCGATGGGCAAGTGGGTATAGATGTACTGACCCGGCCGTATCTACGGGAGGGATCGATCTCGACGAAATCGGCATCTGAATCGTCCGGGTCGGGCTCCGATGAGGGCGAGTCTTGTGGCATTTCCGTGGGTGGTAAAACCCTAACCCTAGCTCTTTCGGGGTGCAATTTCGATCGAAATCTTGTCCGAATGATCGAGAGCTGTAGATCCGATGTATGTGTAGTGAAGACGAAGATATTTGAAAGGGTAGAGGGAGAGGGAGAACAAAACGTGTCAAGGAAGGTGATGGTGGGGGAGGCGGGGGGAAGCGTAAATCAGCTGATGGACTTGTCTCTGTCACAGTGAAACTTACAAAAGGTTTATTTAGTTCTAAATCTGAGTCTTATTTATATATATCTACTAAATTGAATAAAAAGGTCAATCTTGGAAGCATTTGAAAAGTCAACGAAAGGAATTCGAGATTTTTTGGAATTAAATGATCAAACATAAGATTAAATTAAATTTGAAGTATTTGATAAAAAGAATATTAATTGATTAAATTTATTCTAATATACCCAAAACTGATTAAATCTAGAACCCTCACATTTCTGAATTCTGATTTAATCGGTTTTATGTGATGAAATTTGGCCTACAAAATAATTCAAAATTTCCTTCCATACAAACAGAAATTAAATGTGCCCTTTGAATCTAACACACAATATATCCATTTTTCCGCACTAAACCATCCAAGCACTTGCAACAACTTTTAATTTGTTATACTTAAAATATATTAAAGTTGAATTTAACAATTAATTAAGATTTGATCAAAATTTAGTTTTGAGAATCAATTCAAGTAGCGATGATCTTGCAAACTTTTGATCGTCCAGACATTATTTGTCGCTAAATGTATAGTAATGTATTTTTTAGTAATAAATAATAATAAAATAAGAATAACACGGTGTGAAGTTAGACACTCCTTATCATGAAATGGCGAGAGTAACTTGGAAAGGATATTTATCGCTCTCCGCTTCTCAAACACTTAGTTTGCTTTTGCTGCTAAAACTCTTTTAGTTTCACGCTTTGTAGTTTCCAGTGATGCATTTCAAAATTTTAATGACAAAATAGAATGCAAGTGACAAAAAAAAAAGATGTCAGATACCAATTCTCTTTAAACAGTTTGATAATACTAAGGATGCTAAAAACTTTTACGACACCTTACGATGTCGGAACGTTTTTATAAACAAGTCAGGAACAAAGCAATTACGTTGGACCTAAAAAAAATATTGTGAAAGCATATATTTGTTAAAAGATATGACCTCAAAGAGACTCGGTTAATAAATGTCTGAATAATCTCCATCTGTATTTATTTATGAGAAGAACCGACACAAAAAGCATGATAATATCTCGCGTAAAATGGTCTTTCGGAGTTTCAACCGCCAACCAACATATTTGGAAACCTTTACACGGTGCTGGGGACCTCACGACCAAATCTGGAAACCTTTTCAATGCGGCCCTACACCATGTTTCACAAACTGCACGTGGGCTTTAGCTTATTTATCACCCTTTTCTTTATCTCACGGACATTTCACTATTTCTAACAAAGCCATCAAAAATACTTGGGAACTTTTACATTTGGAACTAATTTATGCTCCCTCGGCATACATTTTGTTGGCTACTATGTTATTCTTTTCAGAGTTCGTTGTCATTAGATCCGCTTTTGTGCCTCTCGTAAGGAGTTGTTTTTCTCTTATTTAGAAAGTAATTAATCAAACTCATTTTTTTTAATAGGGCAACGATTTTATTTCAAAACTTTTGGGGTACATCATCGTGCGTGGATGATAGACTTTACAAATTCCGGTGCCTCTTCCATCCATACACAATAATTATCAAGAATTCTAACATATTGTGCCAATTTGTGGGCTACTCTATTTTCTATTTTCCTGACAAGACTAAAATCACTTCGATGGAAATTTTTGCACATCTCTTTAGCTTCTTCAATCACATTGCCTATTTCTGATAAGTTCTCGCCTTCCTGCCGAAGTGCTGAAATAACATTTGCTGCATCGCCTTCAATGGCTACGTCCCTAAATCCACATTCGAGTCCATAAAACACTGCTTCAGAAGCTGCCAGTGCCTCTGCATTTTTTGGTGTCAGTGAACCCATTATTTTCTTCGACAAACCTGCATAAAAATTATCTTTGTTACCTCGAACCACTACTCCAATACCAATTGCGCATTCCCTTGTAAACAGTGCTGCATCAAAATTAATCTTGTAACAATTCTCCAGAGGAGTTTGCCAGTTAATAGGTGTCATGGGTCTTGGGTACGAAGCCTTGATTTGTGCATTTTTGTATAGCCGCAGCAGATCAGTGGTGGAGGAATACAGGTCTAAAGCATCACGTTGTGCTTCTGCAAATAAACACATATTCCTATTATTTCAAAGGCCCAACAAAGCGTCACAAATACCTCGAATTCTTCCGTATCTACCCTCTCCCTTACATCCTTCCACCACCAAAGTATATTGTCACATCCCGGTACTTCTTTATAGAGATTAAAAGAACATAGAGTCCAAACTTTCCTGGCAAAACTGCACTGTCGAAGAACATGATACAATGATTCCCCTTCCTGTTCGCATACTGCACACATGTTGGTTACTTTCAGCCTTTTGCTTATAAGTCGATTACCTGTCGGAATAACTTCATTTGATAGGCAGGAAGATGATTTTAGAAGGAATAACTTCATTCCTCGTTGGTTTGCTTTCGTCTACTCCCCTTAGGCGGTGAGGAAATTAGGAGCAAATTTCAGTACAATTCGTATTTTGAGAAACAAATTCTCAAAAATTATGCAGCATAATATGATTGTTACATCCTCTTCGGAGGATGTTTGTTTTCTTTGATTTTTCCAGTAAAATTGCTATTTTTTGGGTTGAGAAAGAAAAAAAATAAGAAAGCAGTAAAATTGCTATTTTTTGGGTTGAGAAAGAAAAAAATAAGAAAGCTCTACGACCGTAGGTCGAAGCCATCGATTTAGAGAGAAAATTTCACTTCTCGTTTAAGCTAAGAATTGGATTCTCAACGAGGAATCTTGAAAAGCAGTAAGGAACTTTCCAGTTTGTGTACACTTCAACACTGGTAATAATTGAGAAGGATTATTATTATAGTCAAAAGACCAAAAATAGCTAATGTCCTGACAAGTGCTCGTCAGTAACCTTTCGGAAAACAGTAGAACAGTCTAAAAACACTGAAAACTTGCGCCAGGTACTCGCCAATGGCTTTTCTGAGTGCACTACTGAAGTTGGTTCACACCAAAAATGCATTTTCTCAATGGCATATATGCTCTTAGAAACTCTCTAATCACGCAGAGTCAACGTTATGATCGACAGCCTCAAGAATTTACGTGCTGCTAACTTCTTTCTAGAGCACCCCAGTCAAACAAATCAGGCATATTTAAACAAAGCGGGCATCATATCATAAATATTCGCATCACCGTGACAAAAGCAAACATAATCCTCTCACAGAAGTGTGAATCCTTTGCATATTGATGTCACTTTATAAGATCCTTTTTAACAGCAGTGGAGACCAAAAACACAAACAAAAAGAAAAGGAACTCATCATGGGAAGCTTGCCAGGTATTTCAGAATAGCTTATGCCCTCTTTTATCCGTGATCCGTGGAGGCAGTCCAAAAAAGGATAAATAGATCAAATCTGATCCAGGAAACAAACCAAGAAATGCATGTTGAAACAGACGGACTTCTCACCACCAAGATCCAACCCCACCAGTATCCCGAAATGCATCTTTCCATTTGCAGCAGCATTAGCTAGTTACTTTCCCCTAAATGGATTCAATTTGTCCCTGAGATAGTAAAGCTTGGCCCTCCGCACTTTCTTCTTGTCCAACACCTTTATCTCCTTTATATTAGGGGAGTACCTGTCACCGCCCACTCATTTAGCCATTACAAGCACTAAGAACAGGTAAAGCCACAAAGCTATAGGTACTAATAGAGACCAGAGGCTAATTCATGACAACAACAATCATGAGGTTCATCCAATACTGTAATACGAATTTCAAACTTATTGAGATCCTTAAACGAGCACGTCAGCTTCGTAAGCAAAACATTCGGGCTTACATATGCAGAAATTCACGTACGCACGCACGCACGCACAAGATCAAACAGAACACTTCTACGCAAATATATTAAAGTTGAACCCGCAGGTGAAATGACAGAACTGGGTCAGAACCTTTGGTCTCTATTGATGTATCAACTGATGATTTGTCAAGGTCCTGGAGACCGACATTAGTATTCTCCCAATTCATCTCAACTCCATGAGTCGCCATTTAGTATAAGGAAAGAAATATGCCATAAATATGCTGATGTGACTTGACAGGTCAACAAAAACCTATGAAACTGGTGATGCACTAGTCAAAGATAACTTAACAGTTCCCAGTTTGAGGAGTCTAGGGATTACGTACACCAAAGCATACTCTGACTAAGCACGCATGCTTCATGCCAACATAAGAGAAGGGACTTCATTAAAAGTATATTAGCTGAACAAGCATTTGTAAACAGTTTGAGCGAGAATGCTTGAAAGCATTCTTCCAGAAACAGTGCAAATAAACACTTTTTAAGTCTAATAATAAAAGTCGGTTATTCATGGTCCACACCAGCAAAAAAAGAGCAAAGCAAGAGCGAGAATGGTTTTTGCATTCACATATCCTCCCTCGCCTTTCGGACTAAGTGTATTAGAAGGATTTATGATTTAGCTGTATATGCTGTCTGAGACAAGAATTACCGATTTGAATGGTCTGATTCCCTCACGACCATGCCAGTTGGCACAGGATTTATTTCTCATCTTGTTTTCGAAATAACTCGTATCAAAAACCTTTGAGGTAATAATTGGTATCATAAAAGAAATGAACATCTCCAGGTATACCTACAGAGGTAAGAGATTTTCAATCCCAACTCCTGCTACCAGCCTTCTTATTCTAATTGTGGTGTTTAAACCAGCATTGCGTCTCGCTATAACAATGCCTTTTAATACTGAAGAACGTCTCTTGTTCTCAGGTACTTCCTGTGATATGATAGATTATAAGAGAACGAATCAGACAAAGCTCCCTCTATCAATCACAAATTTCAGCAGCAGCAGCAGCAGCAGCAGCAACAACTAATTAACATGAACAACAAATACTTCTCTTCGAACTTCCCATACCAGTCTGAGCTGGATTATATAACCAGGCTTTATATCTGGTATTTCCCTCTTAGCCCTAACGTCCTCTACTGCTTCCTTATCAAGAATCTGCAATGCGTATAAATATGTAGCATACTTTATGACAATCATCTATGCTATAGAAGCAAAGTGAGATAAAGTAAAACAAATTTTGCATGCCTGCATTATATGCTTGGCTGTCTTATCGAGCCTCTTAAATTTTACGCGGGGAGCTACATCTGAGATGGAAGCAGAAGAATCTTGTGGAATTGATTTGCCTGAATCATCCAATGTCGTTAGGCACCTAGTGACAAAAGTGAGCACCACTAGTGAACACTGCGACATACCCTGCCTAGAATATCCATGGAACACAGCGGCTGAAGGCATACCACTCCTATCAGATGATATCAACGAGCCTGTTTGGGTGGCAAAGGCTTTTTGCTGAAATGAAAAAGAACAACGTACTTTAGGAAATAAAGTAAAAGTTTTACTCCGGAACTGAATTATAACAAGAAAAAGCCAAACGCTTTTACGTCATCTACTTTCACCGTGATTTCTTTAAGTAAATCTTGAAGCTATCACTTACTGACAAATGTACTCAGCATAAAGAACCAATTGATGTTCAGCTAGTAACACTGAGGGTTTACCAAATGGCATATAGCATAACATATATCAGCAAAACTTATGCACACTACACATACATGTATAGTAAAACGGGTAACTCAAATTTCTTCTTGGCTTTATGGCATGAGAACGGTGTACCATAAGATGACTAGCTACTATAATCATACAAGGTAGTTGCAAGACTCGACATGCTGAAAGGCCAGGCATTTCATACCACGACCTCGAGATCTCTTTGGAGCAACCTCACCTGTGTACGGAGGCTCATCCTTGTCCATACAGAACTTGTTGCATCAAGTTGCAGACTTTTTAAGTCTTTGCTAATGGTGGGCTGTGTCTCAAAACTTTTAACTATACTACATTTACTTCAAGTTGGGATATGTAACGATGAGCCTTCACCATCATGGGCATGTATTTGAGGGCAAGGACAGTTAACCTCAGGGATAAAGAATAGCGAAGCAAAGATAAATACTTAATTAATTGAATCAATCATCACTCATGGCCACCAAAGATGGGAACAGACAAACAAAAGGATGTGCATAACAAAGAAGCGTACATGAAAGTCATACAAACTTGCGGAGTTTACAACATAAATTTCGTACTGCAACTGACATGAACTTTTTGACCTATTAATACGATAATCAGTAATTAACTGTGTTTTGGTGAAATAGAGATGGCAAGGACTGTGTATACTTTACAGAATGTTTGTATACCTATGTGGAATATATTTTGGATCTTAGTTGCACGGAGTGTGTGTGGGAACGGGAAAGGCGGAGAGGTCCTGAAGCAGGAGCATCACTACTACAGTGGGTTTTGGGGTGGGAGCGGGTGTGAGATTTAGGAGCGAGGTTCCGGGATGGGAGCATGACCACGATTGGAGGAAACTGCATCTAAGCTTTGGATATTTATTGACAACTTATATATATATATATATATATATATATATATATATATATATATATCCCATATATATATATATATATATATATATATATGGGAGCTGATCCATTGATAGCGCTAGCAAATGGAGTTAAGTTGCTAGCGCGATCTGACCGTCCATCCTGAAAGATGGACGGTCCAGATCGCGCCTTTTTCCAAAACTGATCCCCGTCCGCCATACTGTCTCGCGGACGGGAGTTTTACCTTTTTGCCCTCCTCCCATGTCCGCGAGACTGTCTCGCGGACGCCTTTCTGTTCCTGACATGTGTCAGGAAAAAGGCGTCCGCCATACTGTATGGCGGACGATCTCTAGGCTGACACATGTCAGGGCCTGTCCCCTCGGTCGCCTATAAAGTCTCGGGCGTGAGCCCCGAGAACTGTCCCCTGGTATCTGTATGGCGTCAACTCTCTCCTGCTATAAATATTTAATCAGATCGGGGTATTTATATTATTGTAGCGGACGGCGTCCCCTCTCTCGAACATCTAACCTAAAGCCGCTACCCCATCTACGGCGACTCACATCTCCGGTCACCCACATCTCCCCGCCGACACCACCGTCCTCACCTCAACGACGATCTCGATGGCTTCTGGATCGGAGACCACCTACGCCTACGATTATATTGGCAACTTGCACCTGGTAGGCAAACACTTTTTCAAAGTCATGATGCCGGGATTTGAGCATGAACTTGTAGGCTATCCCTCTTTCTCTTTCTCTGTATTTTCGTGTGTTAAAAGTTTGATCTTTTGTTTTTCTTAACCAAAACTAACCTATTTTTTGTATTTTGTGTTTGGTAGGACATACCGGAAGCATTTACCAATCAATTTACAACAATTCATGATAGTGCAAGATTATATAGCCGCAAGGGGGCATGGCAGGTTGAAATCAAGCTGAAGCCCGGCCGATCCCAAAAAAAGGAATTCGCAGAGGGTTGGAACGTCTTCGTGCGCCAGCATGGCCTCGAACTCGGGGACTTTGTAGTGTTCGAACACCTTGGGTGGTGGGATTTTCAAGTTGTAATCTTTGAACGGAGCGCTTGTGAAAAGCTTTCGTACCCCATTTGTGAACCATAGTTTATTATAATAAAAATATTTATGTTCTTGTTTATTATGTTTTCAAATTTTTTCTTGGTTAATTGTGCCTTTTTTTGTTGCCTCGATATATTGATATATTGAGATCGTTGATTATGAATTGTACATTATTTTTTGGAAAAATTGAGATTGTTGATTCCGTCGCTAAAACAAGTCTTTGGGCGTCAGTTTATTAAAATAGCATTAACGTACTATGTCGCTAAAACAAGTCTTCGGGCCAATTTATTTCAATTTATTAAAACTGCATTACGGGCGCCAATTTATTCCAATTTATTACATTACGCCACATTGTATAGTTCTATATATATAGCGGATATAAGGGGCCCTCCGCTTAGGCCGGGTTCGGGAAGGTCGGGAACTAAGGCCCCGTTTGACAAAAAAATTGTCCCTCTTTTTTCAGTTTTAAAAACTGAAAAAAAATGTCTGGTCCGTGCCAACCATTTTCTGCGGTAAGTATATCCGCGATACTATATAGCGGACAGTTTGGACTAAGTGTAGAAAAAACTAAGTGTTGGAGAGGTGGAAGTAAGTGTAGAAGAAAAAACTAAGTGTAGAAGAAAAAACTAAGGCCCCGTTTGACAAATTTTTTTTCCCTCTTTTTTCAGTTTTAAAAACTGAAAAAAGTGTAGAAAAAACGAAGTTTTGGAGAGGTGGAACAAAGTGTAGAAGAAAAAACTAAGTAGTGGTATTCTAAGTAGCGGACGTAGAGAACACAACCAAAAACATTCTGCGGGGCCGTCCGCTATACTATGTAGCGGACGTAGAGAAGATGTGTCGTCCGCTACATAGTATAGCGGACGTAGAGAAAACTACCAAAAGTCTAGCGTCCGCGATACTATATAGCGGACAAGGAACAGACCCGCGATACTATATAGCGGACGGCAAATGTATATTGTCCAGCGGACAGCAAATATATATATTCAAACCCAAAAGAAAGTCCCCCTATAACTTCTACACTCTTCTTCTCCCCGTGTTCTTCCTACTCACAAATATTCCCAGCGGCGTTGGCAAGCAGATCTGCGCAATTTCTTCATAAGAGCAGCTTTAATCCCCCCCTAATAGATCACGTAAGTTCACAAAATCAATCCTTTACATGTTTCTAATCTATAGTTGTGATCAATATTGCGTTTTATGCGTGGTTTTGATTATGCATTGAGCATGTGCTAGCGGTGATGAGGATTTATATATGTATGTATTTGTTCATGTGCTAGCGTTTGTAAAATCCGATTCCATAGTTTCAGTTGCAAAAAATGGAATTTATCCCTGGACCAGAAGATCCATCCGTGTTATACGACCAAGCCAACCATATCAGTACGCTCATATGGGATGGTGGAGTAAGATACATTATTTATCAACTTTCTTATTATTACGAACGTTGTTTTACCAAAAATTTTGCTCAAATTGTATTTATTAATAATTCGTAGGAAAGAGAACTTCTCACCACCGTAGAAGTATCTCGCGAGTTCACGAGATGGACCTTGAACAATTCCCAGAAAAGCATACTGCGTGGAATTGGGTTTGGGATTTTCACGCATGGGCAGATCTTTCAACAGCTTGACCGGGCCTTGATAGGTGCCCTTGTTGAGAGGTGGAGAAGTGAAACGAATACGTTTCACTTCCCGATCGGAGAGATGACGATTACCCTAGAAGATGTAGGGTTCATCTTGGGGTTGCCGGTGACGGGGCGGCCGGTAATTGCTCCTCCGTCAGACGCAACGAATAAGAGAACAGCGCGAGACTTCTTCACTTCGATACCCCAGGATCAATTTAGCACTGGTGGTATAAAGTTGAAGTGGTTGGTAGATACCTACGGGGTTTTGCCGGAAAACTATACGGGCCGTGAGCTTGTGGTGTACACAAAGGCCTTCCTCTTGTGGGTGATGGGAGCAATTTTATTCCCAACGACGTCGAAGAACACGGTCAGCGTGAAATATTTACCGTTGTTGGGTAACCTGTCGGAGGTTGGGGATTATGCCTGGGGTGCAGCGGTTCTTTCGTATCTGTACCGAGCATTGCACAAGGCAACGAGGCCCAACTCCAAAGCCATATGTGCATGTCTCTCGCTATTGCAGGTATATCATATAAATCATGTCTTCGTTATTGTGTTTTATTTTTGTTGAATCGACGATATAAATATAATTTTTTGATGTTCTCAGGTGTGGTCTTACGAACACCTTGCTCCCGGTGCACCAACGCGTAGGGATGGAACCGACAAAGTCTGGCCTCGGTTGTGTGGAGTCCACAAGCGCTTCACTTACCAGACCCCGTTATCAGCATCGATCAGTACGATGAGTGGTACTACCGCATCACGCGGAGGAGAGTAGCCCCTGTAAACTTTGAACGTGGGGAGAGGTATGCGCCTAGGGGTCAGATCGATGAGCGTATGGCATACAATCTCGTAAGTTGCCCAACAAGTCTGACTTGAACCAAATTAGTTGAATATAAATGTCTGATTGAAGTTACTTAATTTTTTATCTCTTTGGATGTAGGTTAATGCCTCGCTTGCATTCTTCCAGAAGTTGAGTGAGCGGAGGGATCTGGTGAGCGCAATGGGCGAGGATCTTTGCCAACAGGCTGCGACATTGGCTTTAGGCTGCGGGAATTTTTTGCGCCAAGCATCGGGCCAGTCTTCGGGAGTAAGCCCGGGAATGGGTTATACGGGCGTCAGCCAGGGATACGGTGATCCCTCTGGACAGGCTTCAGGGGTGAGTCAGGGAGTTGTTGGTACCTCTGAAGCGGGGATGGGACAGGCTCAAGCGTCGTGGGGCGATTACAGCGGCCCCTCCTTCAATTTGTTCCCGGAACCCCTCTCTCAAGTCACGCAAGACTTTCCTTTCGGAAACTACGGTTTCTCCGAGGCACTGCCCATTGTCCCGTGGGCGGGACCAGTTGGCGGCCCCGAAGGGGAATATCAGCCGGCCGAAGAAGGAATTGGAGGCCAATATCCCCCGATCGACCCCCGAGGGCAATATCCGAAAGGGCATCCAGCCAGGCCCCTAAAGCCGCATAAATGCGATATAATCCGAGCCCGTTATTTTAGCGGGGCCCCCCAAGACGGAGCGTCGTATGACGTGGATCACCCCGAGGGCTTGGATTACAATGCCTCTTGGACAGAGATCGCCTCGCTGGCGCCGGGATCTTGGTTAGACAGCGGTGTCATCTCGCACTACGTGCAAATTCTGAGGCGAAGGTGTCGGGAGCATCCAGACATCGGTCTGCGCGTGTTTATCTTGGATGCTTTTTTCCATCAGCTCCTAGTACAAGAGTGGCACGACTGGGGCAATGCAAGGAAGGGGAGAGGCATGGCCCAGTGGAAACCGTCCCCTAACCTACAAGCATATCTTGCTAGGGATAGTCCAGTGAGCGCAAGTGTTGCCGACGTGTTTCTAATCCCCTTTTTAGGGAATGCGCACTGGTACTTGGTTTGCTACGAACCATTACAGAGCACGGTTTCAGTCGTCGACAGTCTCTACGACGATACCGACGTGATGCCTGTGATTGATATGTACCGAGGCATAGGCCAGTTGGATGCCATGGTAAGATCCTGTTTCCTTCTTGTTGTAACTTGCATATTATAAAACTGATTAATCTTATTTTGCTAGCTATGTTTAATGCTTATTATGGTTCTCGCAGAATCTTTTTGCTGCCCTGGTCAATGGTAGGCGTCGGGAGAAGGTATCGCGCAGGCCGGTCCTCATTTTCCGATTGAAGAGGAGTAGGCCCAAGCAACATAATTCCTCGGACTGCGGCGTCTTCCTCTGCATGTACATGGATTACATTTGCCGGTCTGAGAGCCTCAAGAAGACTGTCTGGAGCGAAGAATGCATACAAGACTTTAGGTATAGGATTGCTTGGCAAATTATAAATGGCCGGCCTAGAGCTATTAGGTTTATTGTAAATCCGTGTAAGGAACATAATTCCTGCGAGAGATGATGTTCCCCAATTCACATTGTAACGTTACAACACTTTTTTAACCCAAAAAATTTATTGAATGCGATTGATTTTATTGACCAATGTGATTTAACGGTGGGAAACCAAGTGTTGGATATCTGTCTATCTGCAGGGCAAGTGTTCAAAAAATAACAAAGTGATCGATAATATGTGTATCTGCGGGGCCGTCCGCTACATAGTATAGCGGACGCAGAGAAGTGAACCAAAACCAAAAAAAAAAAACTAAGTGTTGGGGTCTGCGGGGCCGTCCGCTACATAGTATAGCGGACGCAGAGAAGCGATCCAAAACCAAAAAAAAAACTAAGTGTTGTAGGGGGGGGCCGTCCGCTACATAGTATAGCGGACGCAGAGAAGCGATCCAAAACCAAAAAAAAACAAAACTAAGTGTTGTAGGGGGGGCCGTCCGCAACATAGTATAGCGGACGCAGAGAAGTGAACCAAAACCAAAAAAAACTAAGTGTTGTAGGGGGGGTATTCTGCGGGGCCGTCCGCTACATAGTATAGCGGACGCAGAGAAGTGAACCAAAACCAAAAAAAACTAAGTGTTGTAGGGGGGGTATTCTGCGGGGCCGTCCGCTACATAGTATAGCGGACGCAGAGAAGTGAACCAAAACCAAAAAAAAACTAAGTGTTGTAGGGGGGTATTCTGCGGGGCCGTCCGCTACATAGTATAGCGGACGCAGAGAAGTGAACCAAAACCAAAAAAAAACTAAGTGTTGTAGGGGGGGTATTCTGCGGGGCCGTCCGCTACATAGTATAGCGGACGCAGAGAAGTGAACCAAAACCAAAAAAAACTAAGTGTTGTAGGGGGGGTATTCTTTAATACCTTAGGTTTCTAATGTTGTGCTGCGCAGTGTAGCGGACAGTGTAAGAAATCACGTATAAAAAAATGATTGTAAAGGTTATTACAAACGAGTCATTACTAAAATATTATTACAAAATGTCCGACACTTTTGATGGCTCATAAAAGATTATTACAAAATATTCAGTACACTAAAGTTCCACTGCAGCTTGTTCGTCCTCATCCTCGGCATCATCTTCTTCCCCGTCTTGCAAAGGCACTGGACTTATCCCCAGTGCCTTGTAATGGTTCCGCTTGTCGTGGTCTGTCATTTTGTTGCACAATGCACACCTTCTTAGCTTTTTTGGTTGAGTTGCCGTCTCAATAGAGCTTTTCATCCGCGTAGATCTCTTGCGGCCTTTCGTTTGCGATATAATTGGATCCGAAGGCCGGATATCATTGTCGGCTCCCTCCCCCGGCTCGTCATCTTCTGATCCCGTCGTAGGCTCGGTGTCAACCGCATTGCTGACTGAAGCTGCTTCCAATTGGTCGACGATGGGCTCTTGCTGCTGAGCTACCTCGAGGAGATGTTTATATCCGACCATTGTAGCAGCACCCTTTACGGACAAACGGGTGAACATCGTCACCAGATGATTATACCGCAACGTCTCTGATTCTTCAAAGTCAGTATACGGGTGCTCCGGAAAGGAAATGGTACCGTGCAACCTGTTTGCACCTTTCGTCCAACGTGGCAGGACGTATTTATCGGGGATTGTCCTGATATTCTTCTGTGTGAAAAACCGCAGAATGTGTCTACACAGGATGCCATGGAACTCAAACTTCTTACAAACACATGTCACCGAGTCCGTCAATGTGTCGTGGGTCACCGTATAAATTCTGCGCAGCTTCTCAGGGACGAGGTCATTCACGAGCGAATAAACCTTGTACTCACGCGACGACTTTTCTGCCACCTTATATATACTGTATCGGCCCGATTTTTGCAGCTCTACTTGGTATAGCAGGAAGATCTCCTTCGTATAGACTTTGGCACCGTTCAGCTCCAGCGGGGTCTCAAGCAACCTTCTCCTTTGCTTGTACGTGGTTGCAAAGTCTGCAGCCCTTTCTTTCACGAACAACGACGCAACCGCTTTTTGTGCTGATGTGACGAAACTCTTCAAATTGGTAGCTGTACCCACATAATTATCGAACGTGGCATTCATAGATTCACTCCTGCCCGTCGTTTTCATGCCCGCAGAAAAATGACTTCTCGTGTAAACACCAATCCATTGCTCTTTGAGCCCGTACAAGTGCTGGAGCCACTCGTTGTCTTGCAATGAGTAATCCCGAACAAGCTTTTCCCACCTCTCCTCGAATTCCTCAATCGTTAATGACTTGAGGACGCATTTGTCAAAATCCTGTTTAAAGTCTGGATACTTTGCGTACATGTGATGCAGACGTTCAGGGTATTTGTTGCTTATGTGCCAAGTGCACAAGTTGTGTCGAGTATCTGGGAAGACGGTAGCAATAGCCTTCTTCATTGCCAAATCTTGATCGGTGATGATAACAGTCGGTGCTTTGAAGTTCATTGCTTCCAGCCACACCCTAAACAACCATTCAAAAGAACTCTCGCTCTCGTCCCTTAACAAGGCGAACCCGAACAGGATGGAGTGATAATGATGATTGACGCCCGTGAAAGGAGCGAACGGCATCGAGTACTTGTTGGTACGGTATGTGGTGTCGAAAGTCACGACATCCCCAAAATGCTTATAAGCTAGCCTCGAACGACCGTCGACCCAAAAAATTGTGCTAACTCGATGCTCGTCGTCAAGTTTATAGTCGAAGGTAAACTGCGGGTCCTCCATCTGCATCCGTTTCAATAGGCTCATTGTCGCTTGCGCATCATTGAGGTCATACGCGGCTCGTCTATGGGTTCGGACCGCGTTACGAACGTCTGTCGTGTTAAAGTTTAAATTTTGAATTCCCCCAGCCTGTTCAGCAAGAACATTAATCATGTCGGTAGGTCCTAGCCGCGCATCGCTCATTGTGTGAATTAGGCTCCTCGCGACCTTACCCATCTTCTTGTGTTGATGCATCTGACTCACCTTAGAAGGGGTTACTAACGGGTGATTGTGTGCCAGTTCCAGGCTGGTAATAAGCCAATGATCTTGTTTGGCTTTATAGCTTACGAACATCTTGACCTGGCAATTCGTGCGCGCAAAGCAATCCCGTCTTCTCCGCGCATACCCTATTTCGTCATCATCACTGTCATCGTTGCCTACGCGTGTCTCATTTTGCACTGGGTTTCTGCCCCTATGACACTCGTATAAGCGAGAGCATATCCTTTTCGATACGCTGCTTGTTCTTGTAGTTTTTATTCTAATGCCAAAACCAACCCTCAATGAATAAGCTCGAAAACATTCTCCAGCTTCTTCCAACGTTTGAAAGGTTCGTCCTAGATACGGATCACTAGCATCTACGGGGGTGCTGGAGCTCGATACGAAATCAGACATTGTGAAAAAGACCTATGTAGAAATAGAATACGCTTATTATCTCAAAATTATCTTGACGATTAGACCGATTTAGGATACCATATACATAATCTCAAAAGTGTCTCCTATTTTGCTAATTATATATTTACTGAACATAACAAATTAAAATTACTAAGATAAACGGTAGCAAGATCACAAACTTTACCTTGCTTGAGTGATGCTTGAACCAAAAGTGTGTTACTCCAAGAAAAGCTTGAAGGGTGCTGAAAATGGAAGCAAGTGAATCTGAAAGCCCCGCATAAATTTTGCTGAAAGAGCCGAGTAGGGATAGATTCTAGGATACCAGGGGACAGTTCTCGGGGCTCACGCCCGAGACTTTATAGGCGACCGAGGGGACAGGCCCTGACATGTGTCAGCCTAGAGATCGTCCGCCATACAGTATGGCGGACGCCTTTTTCCTGACACATGTCAGGAACAGAAAGGCGTCCGCGAGACAGTCTCGCGGACATGGGAGGAGGGCAAAAAGGTAAAACTCCCGTCCGCGAGACAGTATGGCGGACGGGGATCAGTTTTGGAAAAAGGCGCGATCTGGACCGTCCATCTTTCAGGATGGACGGTCAGATCGCGCTAGCAACTTAACTCCATTTGCTAGCGCTATCAATGGATCAGCTCCCATATATATATATATATATATATAGCTGATCCGTTGATCGCGGGGGAAAAATGGGTTAAGTTGCCCCCGCAATCTAACCGTCCACGCACGATCTGTGGACGGTCTAGATCTTTTTTTTCCGTTTTTTTTAAGTACGTCCGCTGCATAATGTAGCGGACGATTTGTTGACAAAATTGTGCCCCTCAACCCTTAATTGAGGGCCTTATATTATATAGGTACAGTACCCACCTGCTACATAATGTAGCGGACATTATTAACGCACGCTCTGTGAACCTTATCAGTGTTCTGTGTTCTTTGTTTGCTCAGTTCCTTGTTTTGTTACAATGCTCTTTGAGAAATGACCATGGAATCCATAAACCAAAACCAATTTGTTGTTTCTAAGCCAACAAAAACCATTAATTTGAGATCAAACCAAACTCAAATCAACAAAGATCATCAAGCAAATTGTTCTCTATATTTTCAATCAACAAAGATCATCAAGCAAATTGTTGTCTTTTGTCCTTGCGATATGCTGATAAGGCAAAACAACCAAACCCTCAACTGTAATACAACCATCGACAAACCTACAATCGCAATCACCATAGCAGAACCACCACGCTACTCCATCACAACCAACAAACTCACAACCACCACCAATCTACCACCACCACCACCACCCTGCTACCACCACCGAGAAGAAGAAGAAGCTGCTTTTTTTTCGAAAATAAAAAGATAAAAATAAAACCCACCCACCACAAAAGCTCCGTTAATCTGAAACCCATCACCATAGCGGCGTCGATCTGCGATCTACATTCTTGCCTTCGCCAAATCTAGCCACCGTTGTAGCTAACGTCATGGCCTTTTTCAATAGCGCCTCGCGCCGCCCTTGACCCCGCAACTTGGAGTCGGCAAATCTAACCACCACCATAGTTAGAGACGGCTGTGTTGCCAAGATGTCAAGACGACGATGACTATGTTGCCGAGGATGCCGCAACAGCCGCGACAGCCACGACAGAGTTGCCGAGGATGCTGTGACAGCGGCCACAGAGTCGCAGAGGAAGCCGCGACTGCAGCGGCGAAGACAGAGGAGGTTAGTGGTGGGGGGGGGGGGAGAGAGAAAGAGAGTTAAAAAGTGAAATGTGCTTTCTGCCTTTACCTTATAGATTCCCAGGCAGTCTTTTATATTTCGTCCGCTACATTATGTAGTGAACACGCACAAGGGGTATATTTGTCAAAAATATCGTCCTGACTTAGAAAAATGCAAAAAAAAATATTTGGACCATCCACAGATCGTGCGTGGAAGGTCAAATCGCGTGGGCAATTTAACCCATTTTACCCGCACGGTCAACGAATTAGCTCCCACACAAACACACACACACACACACACACACACATATATATATATATATATATGAATGCAATACGATATTGTCCTCTCACTCACGCCTTACATCCGTTAATATAAGATAAAAGTCCTTCAAGTCAAACTTTTTCGGCATCCTCAAAGAGAGGTATATGAGCAACAAACAGACATGCACCATGCAAGCGCGCGCGCACAAACAAACACAGAGGTCTCATGTTCAAAGCGTCAACCATCTCAAGGATGGTTTCAGCCGATTGTCAAAAAAAAGATGTACACTTCTATATAGACATAACAAAGAAGAGTTGTAAGCGTTGAATTTCTAATACTAAGACACGAATTCAACTCCTTCCTAGAAGTTTCCACGCCCCCCTTTATTCCAATAATAGCTGGATCAGCATAGACATCAGCAAAGCTAGTAAGAATTTGTCACAAACCTAAGTGAGATATTTTACACAGCCTACATTTTTGGGTCTAAGCGTTTGCCTCTACTTGATCCACAATGCTTCTTTTGATCACTGTATGACTTTATTAACATCTAACCAGTCTCTGTTTTGGAAGAAAAAAATAACATAAAAGGTAATACGTAGGTCCCAACAGTCTCTGTGATAAATGGCTTGAAAGAGTCTGTGGTAAGTAGCTCGAAACTGTCTCTGTGAACAGCCCCACAACCATATACACGTGTCTTCTTTTTTCATCAAACACCTCTTAACCACAACCCACCAACTTTCCACAAGCTATACAAAGACATTGGAATAGACTATTAGAACTCCTACAACATACATCTTAGGACATACTATTTTACGTAATTGTATTGGATTTCCTTTGTCCTTCAACTAAGTAACTTCCATTTCTGTGGTTCATGAGTACGAAGAAAGACTTCATCATTAAACAAGGGTGTAAGCAGGGAAGAGTGAGTAATGATCTAAAGTTTGGTGTTAGGGCTGCTGTTATATCCCAAGTGTAGCACAACTACCAATCTGAGCTTTACCACTGCATAATCACATAATGAAGACTTCATGAGTCTATTCTTATAGCTGATTTTAATTCTGTGTCAACCAAAAAATCGTAAGGTTGCTCCACTGTGAGCCCTGGCAAATTGGTGAGGTTCACTTGGAGGCCCTTCATTGTTATTAGCAGGCTGCATACATCAACCTCCCAAGACCCCGCACTGGCGGGACTGTGAGGGCCACCCTTTTTTTTGGTCCACCGCATCATATTAATCTTCAAAACCTCAACCTCAAAAATAGCCTCATTTTCCTCCTAAAAGTTTTCAAGAAGCAATCCCAGGTTACTTAATACCATGACAGCCAAACAACAGTGGCTAACAGCTCATATACAATAAAAACGAGAAGTTTTTCTTACACTAATCTCTTGTAGTTGCTTGAATACAAAAAACTTCAAATGCTCATCATGAACTCACCCCTTACATAAGATAGATATTCACCCACTCTTTTCTACAATCAACCTCAATACTTGGCAATAGAACTCATCTAACAAAATTCCTTTTATCCAATTTAATGACTTGCCTTGTAGACAACAAATAGGCCATCTTCAACCCATAGCTGATGCTAATCTAATGATACAAATTACTGACATCTGAGATATCAGCATCACCAGGCAAATAAAACAGAGAAAACGACAACATCTTTTCTCGCTGATAATATAAGAAGTCCACTTGCAGGTATCCGGACATTCATGACAAAAGTACCTTTTCAATTACTTTGAAAGGAAGGTGGGGAAATAGTGTGGAATCATCAGAGCAATAGAGACAGATGATGGGTATAACATAGAGAAACACAACAATTTTCTGTTCCATCTCCACAAAAGCTCAAGATGAGAAGGCAGCATCCAATGATATTATTAGCATGATTCTCAAGTCATGGCAAAACCTTAGTTGCAGGAAACTCCTAATATGGTGACGTTTCTCTCTCGGA
This sequence comes from Escallonia herrerae, assembly GCA_033070095.1. Classification (NCBI taxonomy): domain Eukaryota; kingdom Viridiplantae; phylum Streptophyta; class Magnoliopsida; order Escalloniales; family Escalloniaceae; genus Escallonia; species Escallonia herrerae. The sequence continues at coordinate 16,271 of JAVXUP010003967.1, read as the reverse complement.
AACTCGCTTTTGCGATCCCAAGTTAGGAGCTCCATGGGATCTCGTCCCAAGCTAAGATGGGAACTCGATCCCGCTAGCTGATAGAGATGCATGGAACAAGTGATAGAATACATGAAAATCAAGCTCTTTTCAACTCAATTCCTTGTTTCTCTCTTCCTTCAAGTCCTTAAAGTCTCCTTGTCTGTTGTTGCTATCTAGGTAAACTATGCTAAACAAATGATAAAATTCTTTACGCGTTTATTTATTCAAGCCGCTCCCAACCTCAGATTCTTCTTGGTGCTTACGCTTCCCCGCCCCCGCCCCCGCCCCCGCCCCCGCTTTGTGCAACTAAGGGCAAAACTAAACATGCATACTGTTAACAGAGAGTTCAAGCAATAATACCGTGGTTAAGCATGACATATCCTTGCTGGGCCCATTGTCTAGCAATGTTTTATGTTTGTGCTTAACATGAGGAAAGGTAGAAGGCATTCAGCAATGCTGTACACTGTGTTTATCAAACCGTCGGGGCGGTCAGGCTAACTATTGTGAACCACTAGAAGCAATATAAGTTTAGTTCTCAAAGACCAGCTAACAAAACCATCAGATGGAAAAATTTGTCTCTCCAACTAAGTTCCATTAATTGCATCCCATAAAAAGGAGTAGTTTAACTTGTAAGAAACTTTTCTTGTAATCGACAAGTATTGAACTACCAAAACACCTTGATGTACTCCTCCGAGTTCTCCTTCCACCCAAGTCTTAGCTTCATTTTGATTCTCAGATTGTATTCTTCCTAACCCCCACACCCCCTCCCCCACCCCCCAGGCCCCCTTAATATATAAAGGTGCCCTACTCAATCTTTTTATGTCATACATTGCATTATGAGTTGTCTAGAGATTCTGTTCATAAATCAAGACTTATCATCCATAATTTAGTTCCACGAACTGATACAATCTAGACTTAATTATCTATATTCTTGTTTCATGATCTGAAAAAAAGCATAGGACTCCATTATAATCCTAAAAGATCTAGTAAATGGTACATTAGTGGTGCACCACCAGCTTTCTCATGTCATATAACATGGCAATGTATCATATAACCCACAGCAGTACTTTTCATGAGACTCCTTACATATTTTGCTCTATTAGAAACAATCACAGACAAGTTTCTAAACTTTCGAATTGATCTACCAAGTAAGAAGTAGCCTCAAGTTGGAATGATACATCTTAATATTTAGATTACATCACAACCTTCCGATCTATCATGGTTTCACAACAAAGGTCAGTCTGATGTAACTTCTGCTGGTTCGTGAATTGATTTTCATCTCTTTTAGATCCTCAGGTCACTTATCCTATGTTTATTATGTATTTTATTAATCTTAAACGCTTGAACACCAATCAGAAAATCTAGCTGCAATTTCCAGATTCTAATGAGGATATATACCACCAACTCCTACAACCTTCCGTACTTCCATACATTCCAAATTCTACTACTCCTCATCAGTATGCTTAAGTTCTAGGTCCTACCCTACACTCATGAATCCAAACCGTTAATGTATCCAAAAATAAAACTTATGAGCTTAAGGCCTTCCAAACCCTTGACTCCACAATTTACTATCCTAGCAAGCTAATTTGTATTTTCTCAGCAATTTCTACTTTTCTCTATATCGCACTCCATTCCCCATTCCCCATTCGCAATCAAGTCCACTTCTGCCAAAGATTTCCCAATCCCAACATATTACTCTGTGACATAGTTAGCATTTTAAACCCTTGGTTCACCACACAAAAGGAAGCACCAAAAACACAAGCACATGCACAAATCACTAGTGTTGCTATAAGTTTAACATAGCACCATCTTCAAGCAGAAAATGTGGCTATATTGTATCGTTCAACCCATAACTGAACCTTCTCATTCCAGTCAGAGTTCTTTACACAACGTCCACCCACCCCAAAAAAGAAGAAAGGGTAAAAACAAACAATGAAGAAGCAATTAAGCAGCACTATTGCACCTCATAATCCATCTAAAGCGCATTTCTCCTTATCCTCAAACATCTGAAAAAACCCTTTCCTCCTTTTTTTTGGTTGAGCTCACCATTTTGCCCATTTTAAACTCAACTTCCCTATTACTCTAGATACCCACAACACCCAACAGCATTCAAATGTGATTGCAATCAATAATATAGACGAAAGGACGACGAATGATGAACAAACTTACCAAGACAATGCGGGATAAGTATCCGGCAGACTTATCAATCGAGTCGCCGAGGGAGCTGGTGGCAGCCAATCCATCTGAAGCGCAAACACTGGAGCTCTTTAACCCGAAATTCTGATGCCTCGTGACCGATCGAATTCTACCGCAAAGAGATTGCATTTTTGTTAAACTCAATTTGGCATTTGCTTCTCTGATGTAAAACCCTTACTCCGGTTTTGCCGGGGGAACTGGGAGGTTTACAATCGGGAGAAGAGAATGACATTACTGCCCCCAATAAAGTTTGGGTAAGCTACTATTATTATTATTATTATTATGAGAAAATTGCGTAAAATACCCCTATGGTTTGAAATCATTGCAAAAGGACTCCTCTTGTTACAAAAATTATAAAAAGGTACCCAAGGTTGCAAAAGTCTTGCAACCGTCGATTCTCGTAATAGAATAATTAAAATGTATAAATTATTCTCTATATATATTGTAATTACCATTTGGTTAAAGAAAAAAACCCTAAAAACAAACCCTAAATCATGACGCGTAATCCTTCGGTGGCAGAGCACGGCTGCCTGGCTAGCTTCCCTCAGCGGCAGTCGATCTAGGTTCTCGGCTCTTGTGGCGAGCTTCCCGGCTCTTGTGGATGGGGTTGACGGCTGGCTTGTGGTTTTGTAAATCTAGGTTTGTTTTTTGAATTATAGATCTAGGCTTGTGGTTTGTGAATCAGGATGGTGGAGGCGGTGCAATGCCCTTGTGGTTGGTGACGTGGAGTTTGCGGTGGGTGAAAGGCACCGGTGGGGGAGGTGCACGATTCGCGGTGGGTGGCGACGGCGTACTTATTCGCAGTGGGTTGCGGCGGCGCAGTTGGCTTGGGTTGATGAAGGGCTAGCGGCGACAGCGGCACAGGGTCATGGTGGGTGTTCACGGCTGGTTGGTGGCAAAAATTGGGATGGTGGTGGTGGATGTGGCTCTGTGGGGCACTAGGGGCCTGATGAGGGTGGCAGCTAGGTTTTGGGCTTGAGGGGGCTGCGGCAATTTGGCAGAGTAGATGGCGACGGTGGTGGCGGCGTTCGGACTAAGGCGGTGGTGGGATTTAGGGCTTAGGATTTGGGAAGAAGAAGATATAAAGGGCATTTTAGTCATTTGTTAAGTTAATTTCTACCAAACACGCTCTTCAGGAGCATGAATATCACATGCGGTTAATTTTAACGATTTTTTTGACGATTGCAAGACTTTTGCAACCTTAGATGCCTTTTTGTAATTTTTGTAACAAGAGGGATCTTTTTACAATGACCCCAAACTATAGGGGTATTTTACTCAATTTTTTCTATTATTATTTATCAACGATTTTTTTTAATTTAACGGTTACTACGGCCTAACAATATGCGTTTTAATCGACCGATTAGATTGAGTTATTTCAAAACAATAGAATACAACAAATGAATTTTTTTGTTTATAATTTTGTTGAATGATTGTACTATAACATCGTTACGATCATTGCACCAAAATACTGAATTTTAATAAAAATTCTAGACAATGTCTGGGTCGTGCTTGGTTCAGGAATTAAGGACAATACTTAATGGAGCTGCCATTTTCGAAATGTATTAAAACAACTTAAATATTTGGTTATTGTTTCCTAAGAAATCTTATTCAAAAATGAATGCGCCGAATTTCACAAGAATTTTTTATTTCTTTGAATAAGATCCAAGAACTTCATTATCACAAACGTTTTGATATATAGTAAACTTGTGAAATTTAACGATACAATTTGCTGTCAACTTAACTCAACTCAGTGAGAACCAAGGGACTTTTTAAAAATTGGATCCTAACTATTTGAAATGTTTGCCTCATAATAAGTCAAACACTAAGTGGATATCGACAACTTTAGACATCAGGGTTAAAGCTTTAGTTTTATCGTCACCCAAATAAGTGTTTGAAAAAAAAAGACGATAATGGTAACAAACACGGTCGTTTAGAAGATGCAAACTGTACGGGACGTTTCTTTTATGAACTTTAGAGGAACCTAACCCTTATAAACATTTAGAAAATCACACCATTTAGTTCTTCCGAGCTCCAATTAGTATATGGCTTATAGACACCAGGCCTCGGGCACGATATAACGGAAAAATTCTCTCCTGACTGCATTTTCCAACATCTCATAAGCCATTCCAGGAACAGCCAACCTCAAATCAAGGAATTGAAGTTCCAAGGAAGCCCTCGCTCGTGAAAATTGAGTCCATGATTTGTGCTTTAAGGCATTATTACTTGCATATTTGGTACTGCTACAAAGCCCCTCTTCAAGTTCCCATAATGGCAAGAAAATCACAGGAAACGGTCATGGTACAGTTTTGCATTTAATCACAATTTACAAATTTCTCATCCACCTTATGACCACCAGGTACATTTTCTTTTGTATAGACTCACCAAACAGTGGATGAACCAATTTTCAAGTCACTTTAGCCCATTGGCTATTGAAGGTTAGGGAAAGAGATTCCTGATGGGTGGCATCAAACCCATCAGCATGATAGTTTGGTTACCTAATATGGGGTAACATCTAACCAAGCAACCATAAGTTGATTTTCAAACCCATTAGGAATACTTAATCCACATTAAGTATGAGATCCTGGTTTTCTACCCTTTATGATTCCTTTCATAAGTTTATGTTTCTATCGATTTAATTCATTTTTCCAATAGGGCCACGGTTTTCAAGGTTGCTCTATGTTGCTCTTTTGTCAAACTCAAGAGCGGAAGATGAATCAAGACCGGGTCCGAAGTCGTTTTCGGAGAATGAGGGACAACAAAAATGTAAAAGTGAATATCACTGATACATACTTGGGAAAGAAAGAACGTATGCTAGATTTGAAAGCGTGAGAGGTTCGAACTGTAGCTTTTATATTAAATTTGCATACTATTAAAAAGCTAATATTCCTCTAGATTCCAATATTACTCTCCCAGAAGGAGAGGAGTCAAAGTTAAATTCCACACAAAAAGAAGTAAAAATAAACATATTTCTGAAAACTAGACTAAAATAGATGGTCATGACTCATGAAGACCCACATTGGGAAACCAACTCTCTGTCTTTATAGTTCTAGCTTTGACCGGTCATCTTCAACTCCCACAATTCATGTGCTCTCATGCTTCCAAGGAACCCTTTCTGCCTCCCAGACTTTCACCATATTGTAGAAACCTTTACTCCAAATCTGGTGAAGAAGATTTCTCTACTTTTTAACCATGCATGGAAATAAGTATTTTAACAGTAACAGAATCAAACCAACCATGGATTCAAGAAAGTTGTCCTTGCTGAAAGAATAACTAAAACAAAAGGAAATATAAAAAGAAATAACAGTAGAATACAAGAAAGCCAGGTAAGGGAACTCATACAATGTTGCAGATAATTCAATATAAAAGGGTGTTTCAACTTTCATTCTCTATTATCAAAAAAAAAACTCCCATTCTCACTCATCTGCCATTTCAGTGCCAGTTTGGAAACATATTTTTATCTTGTGCTCCATTAATGTTAACAAGACAACTTCTGGCAAGCATCTCTGACATAACATTTTGTGACTAAGATATCCACTCCCACCCTAACCCTCCAACCTTGCCAATATACTCACTCCACTTCATTCATCACCCTCATCTACTTGGCTGCTACTTCCTCCCCTGAAACAGGGTTTCTGCCCAAAAACCAATCAAACTTCAGATATGATGCAAGAACCAATTGGCATTCCTGCTTGCTTCTCATCCAGAGAGAAGCCAATCGATGATCCAGCCGCGATCACAAGGTCCGGGCAAAGCGTTTTCATGTCCGTGTATCGTACTAAAGTAGCCGATCAGTGCCGTTTGATCACGGTCACATGGTGCAAGAATTTACTACTACATGGCCTGTCAGTATCAGTTGAAGGTCCTGATGGAGAGAGTCGGTATACATGTAAGGTTGAGCTTAAGCCATGGTACTTCTGGAGGAAACAAGGCTCGAAGCGCTTTCTAGTGGACGGTAGGCCTGTCGATATATTTTGGGACCTTAAGGCTGCAAAATTTCATGGCGAAACAGAACCAAGTACAGATTACTATGTTGCAGTTGTTTCCAATGAAGAGGTGGTGCTACTTCTAGGAGACTTGAAGAAAGATGCATATAGAAAAACTGGATGTAGGCCATCTCTTATTGATCCCATTTTGGTGTCAAGGAAAGAACACGTGTTTGGTAAGAAGAAATTCTTGACAAGAGTGAAATTCCATGAGAAAGGCAGACTCCATGAGATATCAATTGAGTGCAAGAACAGGGGTGGTAACAATGGGGTTGATCCAGAAATGGAGATAAGGATTGATGGGCATTTGGTGATTCATATCAAGCACCTGCAATGGAAGTTCAGAGGTAATGAATCCATTCATCTCAACAAAGTAAGAATAGAAGTGTATTGGGATGTTCACGATTGGCTATTTAGTCCAGGTTTAAGGCACGCATTGTTTATTTTCAAACCGACCTTGACTTTGACATCTCCATCATCAATATCAACGTCGTCACCGCCATTGTCGTCGTCGTTGACATCAACACCAATGTCATCACAGACAGGGAGCTCTAGCTCTCTAGAAGGTTTTAATGCAGGTGGGTCATCTGAGTTTTGCCTGTTTCTTTATGCCTGGAAGGTAGAATGAGAGATTCTAGCAGGGTAATGGTTAGCATCACCATCACAGACAGGGAATAGTTGGAAAAGGAAATTAGCTCATGCCTAATGGGCCAATATGCAGTGTGGAGAGGATGAAGATTGGGTTGAGAAAGCACATGGGAGGATGTGGGATCCAAGGAAGAGGTTGGAAGTTAGTTACAGCTGGGTTGTGACAAGTGGGCATAATTGGACAGGACAGATTGGATCACATACATGCCCAATAATTCCACATCCAGAGGCATCTCCAACTTCTTTCCAGAGTTCTCTTTCCTCTCCCTTGATCTGATCTTGATATTTGAGCTGTTATCTATGATATGTGTGTATTCTGAATTATATACTTGTATAAGCAGAGAGAATTTTAACAATATTTTCCTGCATGTTAACTGAATGTCTTGTAAATGGCAAAAACCATGCTGATGTGTGTGCTGAGTGAAAAGGGGCTTTATGATGATAGAATAACAAACTACAAGAGCTTGGATATGTGCACTACAAAAGGGATGTACTCAATAAGCACAATCTTCTCTATTTAGGCTTCCCTTATTACTTACTCTGCACCTCTGCTACTTCCAAAGTCTTTGCTTCAATGAAAATGGTTTCCCACGGGGTAGGGTTAGCTCAATCGATGAGGCAGGCTCCGCAGTGGCGGGGTGGAGGGTCGGAGAGGGGTGGGTGGGAGGGGCTGAGATGTACCCTGCCTTGCAGCTGCTATTGAAAGAGGTGGTTTTCGAGTGTTTTCACTTGGATAAGCACTTCATTGACATTTTATCTTAACGCTGTAATTAATGAAACAGCGTTCAACAGGGTATAATGCTCCTGAATGTTTGTCACTTAAGTAGTCATGCCTACCAAAACTGGGAAAAACGTATAAAAACCCGCTGTCTAGAGGGTTTGGACCATTATACAAGTTGGAAATAACTGCATATATCATGTAATTACTTTTTCATCAAAGATTTAACATTGAAACATACAAATTATATACTTCATTTGATTAGATTAACACCACCACTTGCTTGCTAGTATCTTGGGACTGCCGAGTTCAAAGGTCGAGTCCTGCTCACTGCTGGTATGTGGGTTAAATATTACGATGACGGTCTAATACCTGTCAAGATCACATGGACATAGCTAGGTAGTTCTATTCCAATCAATATTCTCCTCCCCCATTTCTTCCGAGTTCTAATTCCCACCCTTTCCCCCTCCTAATTTATCCTCCAGCTTCTTAAATAAGAAGTAGAACAAAGGAAAATGATAAACCAACTACTGAGATGGTCAGCATCTTTAGCCGATATGCAACAAAAGGAACTTTTTGCTACTTGCAGTGTTTGTTCATCCCCGCAAATGATATGAACAATCATAATCCAACTTTTTTATTTTTTTGGTCGAGTTATAGTCGAAGTCCATGGAATCTCAAAGAGAAAAGAAGAATGACCTAATGTTACTGAAGTCGTTTCTCAGAGACTTTGGTCCTAGGTAGCACAGACACAGACAACTCGACACCAACTGGGACACCGGACACCGCAATTTCCAAAACACCAGATTTTGGACAACAAAAGATACCGCATAATTTTTTTAATAAACTTTTATTTTAGCTATATGTTTAAATATGTAAATATATATAATAAAAATAAACATCAATTGGAGCAACTGAATTTCAGTCAAAACGGATGAGAAAGAAAGTAAGTAACATGAATATTCTCAACAGTAACATGAATATTCTCAACAGTAACAAGAAAGAAGGTCAGTAACAAGAAAGCAGTTGAATGTCTCAACAAAAAAAATTAGAAACTCAACAATAACGAGAGAGAAGGAAAAAATGACGTGGGACCAAAGGCATGAAAGAGAGGTTTTATATAGCCAGATGGGTCTGTAAATAAGGTCAGAGACGTTGACTTATCTTATATTGGACCGGCAAGCTCGGATGCTTTAGGTAACAAGAAGAAGGAAAAGAGAAAGAATAATGTACCTTTTGTTGACTTATCTTATTCTAGGGTTTGGCCCAAAAATTCATTTCTAAAAAACCCCAGATTTTTTCTAGAAATAAGTTTAAAATATTGTATTTTGGCTCCATAAGCGTGGATACTTCTTTAAGAGGTGTCCGACACTTCTCCAAGAAGTGTCGGTAGGCGTCGGACACCTTACCTAGACCTATATGAGGTGTCGGGGCTTCCTAGCAGTTTGGTCAGGTAAGGAGAAAAGGGCATACCATTTCTGATAGGTATGGGATTGTCCATAGAATGCCAATTACTCCTTTAATTAAGGTATACTCTACGCCACAGGGTAGGATCAAGTTTTATGTCCATAAAAATCACATAATATCGATTATGTCATAACTACAGAGTTTCAGAGGTAATAACGTCTACCATAGAGTTGCCCAAGTATGAGAAAAGAGTTCCCTTCTGTTAATTCACAGATATGAAGAGACTCCCAGTAGCAGCAACATACTTCTGCAAGTGAAACACAGCGCTTATAGAAAAAGCAATTACTGTAAGAATGCAAACAGACAGATAACTCGAATATAGCTGCAGTCACTATTATTAATGGATAATTCAGCTCCCACCATTATTTTTTGATACAATAAACAATAATGTAATAAAATTACCACATACATACAGACCATGAATACGTCTCTTTCAAAGTATCAAGAAACATCTAACTACAAGAACAAAGGAGGTGAACTTCAGACCTGTCTTAACATTTGTGGTGCCCCACCACTAATCCAGGAAGCGTTTCACACCTTTCCTTTAGTTCGGACTATATGATATACGTATTTTTTTTATTTTCTTCCAAAGCCAAACCACTTTGCTAGGGAGAACTTGTTATTCCCATTAGCTCCTTGTGCTGGTGCTGTTGCAGGAGATTGAGTTGGAAGTGGTTTGGGGCTAGCTGCTTGGAAAAAATACTGTTAGATCAGCCCAGTGCATCCAATTCATATAAGTGAAAGTTACGAATTTTCGAGTACAGAAGAAAAAAACTGGATGAAGAATCACTTCCATAATAGAGAAAGAAAAACGAATTTTCTGTAGCTATCTTATGTCTAGCGTTAACATTAACCTTTATAAACTGGACATGAAACACGCTTGGAATCCAGACAACTCCAGTGACATAAGGACTAGCCAGGAAAGGCCACGCAGAGGCCTGGGTGGGAGCATGGACGAGCCAGAAATAGAACAAGCAAGGTGGCGTGTCAGAACTACAGTGGTAGTTCAAAACTGAAAATTCTGGCGACAACACCAGGCCCAAGGTCGTCGTCAACATGTGATGGACTTGGAGGACTGATATACTTAATTCATGATTCACGACCAATGGAACTCATTATTAAACCTCGAAGGTCGTAGAACCCAAGCCACTCCATGATGACTCAGTCAAAAGTGGAGCACTCTAGCGATCAGCATTATGGGTCTCAAAAATATGGCCGACTCAGAAGTGGCCCGGACAAGGGGAATCCGATTGTTTGATTAAAACAGAGTCATCGTGATGGTCCCTGCAGATGCTTAAGCAACGTGATTTCTGCCCAGTGCTCTGAATGTGGCGTTGCCTTGGCTTGTCTTGCATTGTCCTTGGCATGTGTTGGCATGGCCGTGGCAAGCCGAACAGCAAATCAGGAGGGGTAATTTGAGGTTACGCGTGTATCCTGAAGAATTAACAAACCATTTGGTGTTTCAAATGGGCTTCAGATTGATAGCCCTCCATAGATGTCATGTTTGACGTGCCTTAAAGAAACTTAAGGCACCCTAAGGTTGTTGCTTATAGCATGCATTTAGCCTAGATACTATGTAGAAAGTACAAACAGGTGCTTTGTCTGTAGCCTATATAAATTACAATGTAAAGCTCATGTTCTTAGGAGTTTATGTCTGAGTCCTTCTTTATGATGTATAATAAACTTTAACAGTCTCTCACTCGAGTGCTAAGATGGGAAGGATATGTCTTTGTTGCTGGCCAACTTCCAGCCTAGTCTAGATGGTAGTCCTAGTCCATATCAACACCTGTTATGATATAGGAGGCCATATAATGTAGATAACCGCATTCTTCAGTCAGTAGCCCTAAGCAAGCATTTCTGTTGCTCACTCTCCCCCCCCCCCCCCCCCGTCCCAAGATGACCACTCTCTTCCTAGATAATGGAAACAATCCATTTTCCCTCCTAACACACCCACTTTCCTTCACAAGTTTTGTGTCCTCTTTCAACTTGTGTGCATGTCTTTGAGAAAAGGGGACTGGAGGACCATATACCTTAGCAATCAGCATCATTTGCTTTCTACTATTTCCAAACGGCTCGTTCATCGTTGAAGTCAAAGAAAAGCAAAGTAATGGAAAACACTCAATTTTAAGTCAGAGATTTTTCATCATACAAACATCTGACCCATTGACCAGGCACTATCATGACAATTTTGTAACGGTATCAGTTGTTCAAGTATTTTCTTTCTTATGATAGTATTTTTTGTTTTCCAAATGATCGAAGGCACTCTTTTGCTATACAAACAGCAGGAGAAAGCAATTGGATCCTTTTTCTTTTCTGTATTAAGTCCAGCGAATGAAATTCCCAAAGAAGGACTGCAATTTGTTAGCCCATCAAGAAGTACTGGGAACTGCAACTAAAATACTGGACAGACCAGTGCCTTAAAGTGATTAAGTCTTGAGCATGTTAATAGCAGCAGAAGAAACCAAAAAGAGTGTAGCAGCATGTCCCGGTGAACTTATATCGAACGATTGTGATACCAAACAAATCGCATCGTTGAAAAAATGCGAACACAATGGACTCTAAAGCAGGTACTTGTTCCTTTCCCAAATTGAGTACTAGTTCTAAATGTGACAACCAACTTGTTTGAAAATTTTCTAGGAACTGACAGTTATAAAAGTTGCTGTAGAAATTAACCAAGGTATAAAATAAGCTTAATGAACCTGACATGATCATAGAGTAAATAAACAGAAAATGGCATACCTGACTTGGATGTAACTTTTCCAGTTTGTCCCCCTTTTACATGATTAGAGGTTTTCTTTGAATTTGTTACAATTGCTTCAGTGTAAGACTTCTCAGGATACCTGTGCTCCACTGATGCTCTGCTCCCAATGCTACCTGTAAAATGAGAAAAACAAGATGGTAGAGGCAATATCTATGTGAAAAGAGAAAAGACACTTCAGAAGGACATTCAAGTTAAGAGCAACATTTGGGTTAGGACCAACTCTCAATCGTTGGCTATTTCACATTGAAATTAGTAGATCACCAATAGATTTTAAACAGCTCAATATATTGCAGTATATTTGAAAAAATAGAAGCAAAAAAAGCTTGTTCAAACTATAAAATCCAAAAAAACTTGAGAAATTGTTGTGCCAACAGTTTGGATATGGCTAGGAGAGTTTTTATAAATACTTAGGCTTATATTACAGCAGACTGAAAGTCATGGCCTTGAGGACGCTCTTAAATAAAAGATAGAACAGTACTAAAATTAGTAAGCATGTTATATTGTTATGCCTCATAAGTCGGTGAAACTACAGGTGACTGCTGAAGTGAAAACATCAATTTTATCAAAATCGTTGCAGATTAAATCAAGGGGTTTTTACACCAATGCTTATACAATAGTAGCAAAAACAACCTTTTGAGCAAGACAGTAGCTTACTCTCGTCAGGGGGCTTGCCGTAGTTGTGCCGCAAAATTTCATAGAAATTACCATCTTTCTGATCTTGCATCACTGCAAAAAGAAACCTTCATCTTAGATGCCACTTTTAAAGTGTCTGAACAAGTTCGGAACCATATGATCGGTGTCGAGAAGCAAAATAGCATACATTGATCATAAAGATCATTTCCGTAATTTGGGGCAGAGCCAACTGATAACAGCTGAACTGCCTCTGCATCTCTCGTCATAGACAATTTACTAGACATGTTCAGATTTTGTGTGTCTAGCAGAATACCTGCAAGCTGAAAAATAGATACTGGTGAGTACCCTGACCTAAGAATCAGACAAATCCAAAAATTTTGGAGCAGAATACTTTCTTTCCTAGATCTGAGTGGAAGAAACTTTTTTTTTTGTGTGTTAAAAGAATAATATGCAGAATAGAGATTTGGAGAAGTCAACATCATCTACCATCAGTTTTTTGAGGACTGGGGTTTGAAGTATGTCATAGGCATCCTCACAGTAATTGTCCGTAAGAATGGTGCACTGAGATCCAACCTAGTGATACATCACGAGGCATGTACATTTAATCAATATCATCTCTTCATGCCAATTTTAGCAAGTCAATAATGTATTTATCTTCTGCCAACCTCGCCATTAGTTCTGAGGATATCTTGTCCCACCACAAGCATGCTCAACTGCTTAGCCATCATAAGTGTTTCTAATTCCACCTGATATAAAAGCAACCGAATCAATGACTTGTGCTATTAGTCAACAATCACATTAAATAATTCTTGCATGCTATGACTTAACGGCTTTATCACTTCTTGAAGAACTTTGCAGTGGATTTCTCCTATTGCAGTGTAGGTAGAAGGAAAAACATACTATTAAATACTCTAGAAATTGTCTCTAATCTATCTTAAACAGGAACCAATTAGAGGTTTCACAATACGCAGTATTTCCTCCCCCTCCCCCCCCCCCCCCATCTCCGCACTATCCTTTTCTATAAGACATCAATCTCGATCATCATTGATCTCACCCAAACTAATGAGATTTTTCTACTTAACTTGAAAGCCCTTCAAAAGCAGATGCAATGTTACCAACAGGAAACTAAATGTTAAAAATTCTCCAACGATACTCAAGTGCTCCTTGTAATTTGTCATCTTGCTAAAGACCTTCACTTCCATAAAAATGCTTCATAAACTAGACTGCCACTACACGTTTGATGGCTAGAAGTTTACTGTAGGAAGTAAGACACTTAAAAGTGGTGTTGACAAAAATTTTGAATATAACAATACTACATATGGAACAAACGAACACCAATATTACGTTCTCCAACGTAAATAAGTTCAACTACCTCATCAGAAAAGAGCAATGCAGAAGCATCAACCCCAACATGGTGAAAAAGCCAAGCCGCCTGCCGCTGCTTCCACATCTTTCCTCTCCTCACATTCAATACAGGCACCACCACCACCATCCTTCCATCTTCCTCAACTCCATCCTTGCTATTCCGCATCCTATTCTCCAGCAACCAAGCATAACAAATCGCTGCCACCATTGAACTCGTACCTGCAAACCAATTGCAATATCAAAAACCCAAAACTCGAAATCTAAACCCAACTTTCAATTGCTTCTCCACTCCTCATTCGTCGCTATAAGTTCACTAGTGAAAAAACCTTAACATTTTAGCAACAAAAGAAGAACGGGACAAGCCTGTGGGAGAAAATGTATACTCCCTTGGGTTTCATAAATTTGTTCCTTTGACTTTTTTTGAATTTCTAAAATAGAATTTGAACATAACACATTTGAAAAGAATTCTAAGAATTCGCAAGAAAACCAAAGGTGCAAAAATTATGAAACACATAGAGTACTAAACTAACATCAAATTACAGCAAAACTCAACTGTTTGAAGATCCAGAGAGAACAATCTTGGCCTTCCCATCAATTTCTCCACTCAGAATCTTCTCAATCTTCACCTTCTGCTCCTTCAAAAACCCATTGAGGTCCTTACAACCCAACTCGCCGGCGGTATCCTTCAACGGCCCATTCACGACACTTGGCTTCTGCAGTATCCTGTCGGTAGCACAAGTCGACGAAGAAATCGACCTTCGGTGAGCCGACTCGACCAAGTTCCTCGGCGGCGACAGCACTCTATTGTCCCAAGTCGACGATGAAACCGACCTGCGGTGAACCGACTCCACCAAATGCTTGGGCGGGGACAGCAAATGGGTGTTTTCCGGCCCCGGAGCTCCGGCGGCGGCGAAGGTTCGTTTGGTGGGATGTGTTGGGATTGCATGGGCTGCATTGGGGTCGTTTTGGAAGCGGGATTTGCGGTGGAAAGATTGTCGTGGTGGGTCGCCGGAGACGGGTGGTGGTGGTGGGTCGGCGGTTTCGAAGCGGGAGCGGCGGTGGGCGGTGGAGGTGCGGGGTGCGAGGGGAGGGGGTGCGGGGTCGAGCGTCGGGGGTTTGAGGATGTTGGAGAACCACTTTTGAACGGCGGAGGCGGGGGAGTTGTCGGCTGCGGGTGGTGGTTGGTGGGGGGCGATGAAGGTGTCGGAATTGTTGCGGGTGTGCTTTGCTGACTTGGAGATTATTTCTCCACCGAAGCCTTCCGCTGCTGACCTGTGTCTGTTTTTTCCAGTTATAAAACCGTTTCACCACTGTTAGGCTTCTCCAAAATACACACGCGCTCATTTGGTTACTGAAAAATATATTAATGTTCAAATAATTTTATCACAACGACCAGGGTACAAAATTGACGTTGAAATATGATAAACGATTCAATATAATTAATTTTACGACGAATTCCAAAAATTCCATTAGAACGCACTATTTTCGGTAAATAAATTTTGACTCATACTCGGGTCATAAGAAGATAACTATAACTCTTTGAATAACAATATTCAGTTGAAATCATTTAGACTTTTTCAGTTAACACTTTCGGCTATGCGTCAGTAAATAAAAATACTAAAAAAGTTTCACGACAATTAATTTCGTTGTATAAGAATGTAACTATATTGACAACTCGGATAACATCAAAAACTTTTCATCTTTGATCGAATGGTGAACATGCCATCCGGAAATTAAGATCGCAAGATTTCGATCCACGAAAATTATCTACATTACATTGTTCGGGTAACCTAATCCCACGTTATTTTTTTGTACCATTACTGCTCTTGCAATTCGTTCACTTACACCACGTACTAACAAGAAAAATGAACACAAACAAAAACTTTGTCTAGTATGCATCACCTTCTAGCAGACCTAGAGAGGGGATCTCTGCGGTCAAACGTGGACGCCGACAGCCTCGGCGGAGCTGCGACAAACCTCGGCAATCCAGCAGGCCGAGAAGGCGACTCGCTCCCGCGAGTAGGGGAAGAAGCCACCATCCGCTTTGCCTCCTCGAGCCACTCTTGAGTCAACTTGCTGGTCGTACTCCTTGTGCTGGAATCAAAATCATCGTAGTTGTCCTCGTCTTTGTCCGTAAACTTACCTCCGCCATCCAAGTTGTACACCTTGTTCTCCGTCTTCACTGTCCCAAAGAACATATCATTCATGAAATCTGTAAGGTCCGGCACTTGCTCGACCTTGTTCGCTGGTCGCCTCGTCTCCGCCAGCTTCTTTTGCAACTTCAGAGATCCTCTGGTTTCGCTTGGGAGGTTCCTGTTGAATCTCATCTCCATGGCTTCCTTGTTTTCCAAAAGATGAAGCTTGGGCGTACAAAAACATGTAAACAGAGGAAAATGGCAGAAAGAGAGGGATGATGGAGTAGCTCTTGGCTGAATATACAGCAAATGAGAACACTAGTAGATGGTGGAAAAGGATGGAA
>JAVXUP010003966.1:0-46646 GCA_033070095.1 Escallonia herrerae | reverse complement strand
TATGATAAGAACTACCGCCGCTAGAACTACCGCCGCTAACACATATCATGAGATTGTAATGAAGTAGTCTTTGAATTTGAAAAAAATGACGAGATCTATCCTAGGTAGGTATATGAGATTATAGTCAAGTTGCATTTCTTTCAGGTTGTTCAAGGCACAATCTACTCATGTAGCATTGATGCAATTTGTATACTGAGTTAGCAAATTGTAGTATTGTTTTGTACTCCTTTTGTCTCACATAAATTGATCATATTTTCTTTTTGAGCTGTTCCACAAAAATTAATCACTTCCAAATTAAAAAAACTTTTGTAGGTATTTTTACATATTCACTCCTTTTAAATTTTTTATTCTACAATTTTTTATTCTCTCTCCTGACCCACCTTCTTATATTTTTTTATTCTATTTCTCTCTCTACATTTAACACTCCTCTAACTCATTTTCTCTCTCCTGACCCACTTTCTTCCCCTCCTCTCTCTAAAGGATAACATTAAAAACACAATATATGATTTAAATCTTTAAAATGTTTGTAAAACAAAAAAGTGATCGAATTATATTGACGGAGGGAGTACTATCTGACAATGTTACTGAACTTAGATTTCCAAAATAGAGTTGTATGACTAATGTAGCAATTAAGCATAAAATGCCGTGATATCAGTGTCATCATTGACAACAATCGTAAAAAATTTCTAACTCCAGTGCACGGTAAATGGATGTAAACATGAGTCTTCTTGGGAGATTACATATTGTAACCAAAATAACCTATATATTCAAGTGGTACATCACTAAGAAGTCTATTGAATTAACCTTTGCTTGGTGAAGTTGCATTAAGAAAGATAATATAAGTAGTAAGATCTATTCCAGGTAGCATATGTCGGGTGACATTGTACTTTCATTCTTTGATCTAGTGGACTATGATAAGTGATATGTAATATCAAAATGGAAGCAATAAGATCACTAAAGAAAAGATGATGTGCAAACCAAAGATAGAAGATGAGTATTGGACGCAGAGAGATGTTATTCCAAAAGAAGTCCAAGCTAAGAAAAGAGAGAAAGGAAAACACAAGTTATATTATTCCAGCATTAAACTTCAAATTCGCGTGTGGAAGCTCCATAGAAACAGTGTAGTACAAACTTTTGGTTCATGACTTGTACAAACAATTGGCTCGCTGAGAACTTAAACTTCTGTGAAGAGCCATTTTATCATTATAGAAAGCCATAGAAAATGGGTGCAGCTGCGGCGCAACCTTCTTTGACAATAAAAAGGTTCATGTAATAGGTTAGATCTAGTGGTTTTTAGCATATATGATACATAGCGAGGTTAAAGTGGAGGGGGAAGTCGTTGTCCATGAGCAAGTTGCTCATTGCTTTTGGTACGTAGACAGTAGATATAGTAAAGATAGATTTTTCCAAAAATAGATGGAGCGTAAAGCACCCGAATGTATCAAAGCAATAACTAAAAATGAATCACCAAATTTGAACATTCCTTAAGTAACTTACATCTGATTTTGAAGAGCAAGCCCCTTTATCTTTTAATGACCAATGTCATTGAGGGAACTTGTGATGCCCAATGACCAATGTCAATGATTAGACTATAAAATACAATCATGCTCTCTACAGGGGTTGGACATTAGTACTACCAAAAAGAGGAAAAGAATGAATCATATCAACCCAAATATACCATCATGTAAATATGTCAAGGACTTTCAGTAGTACCTGGCGGCAGTGCTATAAAAATGTCTAGGCAGCAGTGCTATAAAAATGTCTAATGTCTTTGTTAAACGACATTCTGCCCAGTGTACCCTTTATGCTTAGGCTTTGCGCCTTGGATCAATGTTTTCAAACCTTCTGCTGAAGTCACTCTTGACACCACGGCATAAAGTTGTCCATCGCTGAAAAGGATTTGGAATAATATATAGGCCAACACGTTTAAGCATTTGTCAATTGACTTTTGTTGATTCTCGTGGCAAAGCAAAGCGAAAGGAAATAATTTTCATAAGCAATCATGGGCCCTGATGGAAGTTGTCATAAGCAAAAGATAGAGTATAAATGGAAACCTGCTAAGTGTAATCATTGCAAGGTTTTTGGACACTAGGAATCCTACTATAAACAGTAGCCAATAGTTCAGAAAGTGTGGAAAGAGAAGGAAGTATCGGGGGGAGGAAAATCTGACAACATACTAAGTTCTGCCCAAATTGGTATAGGAAAAGAGGGAAGAAGTAATGTGGTTAAAGCACAGAACCTGGAGGTGCATAATATGTTTCCAATTTTGGATCCAAGCAGAATGGAAGGTACTGAGGAAAATAATGAAGATAACAACCAGCATAGTCTTGACCATAAACAGTACGATGGGAACCCCTGTTCATCTGCACAAAGAAAGACCGGTAGCAACTCAATTGGCTGGAAAGGGGGAGGTAACCACAAACTTAAATAATGATTGCTAGTTGGAATATTAGGGGTCTTAATGACCCATCTAAGCAGTATAAGGTAAGGAAAACAATAAAGAGCCAGAATATTGGCCTCATTGGACTGATAGAAACTAAAGTACAGATAGAACAAATTCTTGCTATTGCAAGGAAGTGGAATAAAAAATGGCAATTTGTGAATAATGCCAATAATAAAAGTGTTTCTAGAGTATGGGTGGGATGGGATACCCAGGTCTATCAATTTCAAATGCTGTTTTGTGAACCTCAAGTGATCACATGCAAAGTCCTTAAGAAAGAAAGTAATCAGATGTTCTACTTATCATGTGTTTATGGGAATAATAAGAGTGTAAAGAGAAGAATATAGTGGGAGAAGTTGCATCAGTGTGGGAACATGATAGGGAATGAACATTGGTTTATCATGGGAGACTTTAATGTAGTAAGGAACTTAGAGGAAAAAAGTGGAGGTGCCAATATTACATAGGGGGAGGTAGCAGAGTTTAACCAATGCCTCAATCAGCTGCATTTAGAAGATATCTCTACTGTAGGGCTATTTTACACTTGGAGCAACAAGAGGGAGGATGACTTGACCAGATGTAGACTGGATAGGATGGTGCAAAATGAGGGATGGATGGAAAAGTTTCCCTTTTCTCAAATAACTTCACATGCCCCTGGGGTGTTTGACCATTCTATGCTCACATTGCAGATCTTTCAAAAGCAAGATAAAGGCAAAAGACCATTCCAGTTTTATAATTTCTGGATGTTATACAGGTCCTTCAAGGATTTTATGAAAGAAAGCTGGGGAAAGCACTATCAAGGTCCAAGGTGTTCTATCTTAAGCAAAAAACTAAAAAGGTTAAAGCCTGAGCTCAAGAAATTGAATAGAGCACACTACAGTCACATCTCTCAAAAAACTGCTGAGGTAGGTACTCAACTACTTAATTGAAATTCAAAGAAGAGGATGGGGAAGCCAATCTTGCTCAAGAGGAAAAGGAGGTACAAGCACTGTACCACCATCTCCTTAAAGCTGAGGGAAGCTTTTATTATCAAAAATCAAGGGTCAAGGATATTAAATTGGGGGATTTCCATACTTCATATTTTCATAAGAAAGTCAAGGTGCACAATGCTTGCAATCAAGTCCTAGCCATCATTACTGAAAATGGAGAACAAGTGCATGGTGCTAAGGTTGTCCATCAAGAAGCTATTGAGTATTTCTCTACATTCCTTGGCACTCCAGTAGAAAGTCAAAACAACACAAAAGAAAGGTTGAATAGTGTATTAAAGAAGAGAGTTTCTGATGCAGACAAGATTATGCTGAGTGGACTAGTTACAGTACATGACATCAAGGAGGCAGTATTTTCAATGAAGGCTAATAAAGCACCAGGGCCAAATGGTTATATAGCAGAGTTTTTTCAACAAAATTGGGATATGGTTGGAAGAGATGTAGAGTATGTTGTACATGAATTCTTCTCGAAGGTCACAGGTATTCAACTTTTTAACAACGCAGGGCTTACCTTAATCCCAAAAGTCTCTTGCCCTAACACAATGAAGGACTTTAGACCCATTGCTTGTTGCAATGTGGTCTATAAGATCATATCTAAAATTCTATGCAAGAGAATCCAAGCTGTGCTTCCCAACTAATAAGTAATAGACAGTCAGCCTTTACAAGTCAAAGACATATTGCTGACAACATACTATTGATGCAAGAATTAGTGAAAAACTATCACAGGGAAAGAGGCAAACCTAGATGTGTTCCGAAGGTGGATATTCTAAAGGCTTATGACTCAATTGGTTGGGATTTCTTGTACCAGACTCTGAAAGCCTTTGATATTCCTCCAGTGTATATACAATGGGTAATGAAGTGTGTGATTACAACTAAATTCTCTATTCAGTTGAATGGCAACATGGAAGGGTATTTTGCTAATGCTAAAGGATTAAGACAAGGTGATCCCATTTCACCTTATCTATTCTTGCTAGTAATGGAAAGTTTCTCAGGCTTATTGGATGAGTATACTTCTAGACCTGGCTTTAAATTCCTCCCTAAATGTCAAGATCTCTAGATTAATCACCTCTGTTTTGCTGATGATCTCTTTATCATGTCCACTGCTGATCACACCTCCGGAGCTATATCAAAATGGCTTTAGATGAAGTTGGCAAGCTGCCTGGCCTCTATCCTAATCTAGCTAAGAGTTCTATCTTTGTAGCTAAGGTGAATGAAGAAATAAGTGCAGAGCTCTCACAATTGATTGGTATGTCACCTGCTAAACTTCCTGTCACTTATTTAGGGGTGCCCTTTATATCTACTAAACTGAATATAAAGGATTGCCAAGTAATTCTGGACAAATTAACTAAGAAGAAAAAAGTTGGACTTCTAAATGTCTTTCATATGCTGGAAGAATATAGTTGGCTACATCTGTGCTAATCAGCATGAGAAGATAATAAAGCAAGTTGAGGCCAAAATCAGGGCTTTTATTTGGCATGGGAGAGATACAAAATGCAAAAGAGCTAAAGTTGCATGGAGTGATATCTGTTTGCCTAACAAGAAGGTGGCCTAGGGATTAAAAGGCTAGCACATAAGAAGGATTCTTTGTGGGTGAAATGGTGCCACATATACATCATTAAGCATCAAAATCTATGGACCTTTAAACCTCTAGTAATATTGTCTTAGACCTGGAACAAAATTTTGAAGCTCATAAGTAGGGTACAGCAACATGTATGGCATGTTATAGGAAATGGGGAAAAAACCTGGTTATGGTATGACAGCTGGATGCCTTATGGAAACCTCATTGCAAAATTTGGAAGTAGAATCATATATGATTCTAGTTTAAAGGAAGAGAGCAAGGTCAGTGAGATCATAGATGGAAATAGCTGGAAGCTCCTTCAAGCTAGATCTCCTGCACTCAGAATATTGCAAAATGATATCTCCAGTTTGCAGCCTCAAGTGGATAAAGAACACCAAGTGATATGGAAATTAACTCAAAACTCAAAGTTCTCAGTGAAATCTTCATGGCAACAAATCAAAACAAAAAAACTACAGTGCCTTGGTGGAAGCTGATTTGGTTCAGTAGGAATATACCTAAATGTGCAGTGATCTTATGGATGTTGTGCAAGGTGGATTGAGGATCAAAGATAAACTGATAAAATGGAATAATAATAGTTGATGAAAGCTGTGCCTTCGGCAATAAAAAGAAGACTGAAAAAGTCACTTATTCTGAGAATGCTCATACACAAGTAGGGTGTGGAAGTTAATACTGGAGAAGCTGCTAATACATAGTCAATGACAATCATGGAATCAGTTTCTATGCTATGCATAAAACAAATTTAGAGGAAAGACTTTTCATGCAAAACTTTGCAAATTAAGTGTTGCAGTGACTGTATACATGATATGGTCTGAGAGAAATTTGAGGATTTTCGAGCAACAACACAGGTCCACTGATTATGTGATCCTACAAATTCTACACTGCATGCAATGGTGTGTTCACAGTTGGAAGAAAGTCCTTAGACATAGTACTAATAGAAGATTATGCAATGCCCTAGGAATTCATGAAGGAGTATTTATCTCTTGATAGATCATTAGTTGGATACTTTGATTAGTCTGTAAGTATGAGGTACTAGAGATGTAAACTAATGTTGCATTAAGCTCTGTAAAATTCTTCATTGAGTAATACAAATTGATCTTTCATCAAAAAAAAAAAAAGAAAGGAAATAATTTTCATTTCATCACAAATGGCAAATTAGATTATCCTTGAACCAAGATTATATTTTGAATGAAAACCTTGTCTTCTATTTTGCTTTTGCTCCCGATAATTATCTTCTATAACCCATTTCGCTAAATGTGTGACAATCAACCTTGTTCGGTTGGAAAGACCTTTGCTTGGTTTATATTTCTTAAGAACCCACCTTCACTTCAAGTTCATGGTCAGGATTCCACTAATTTCGAGGAGTTGAAAAACTCATAACATCTCTTGTTCCTCAACATATGTTGACGCCTTGCATAGTGTATCCGAGCTCCAATACAATTTAAAGTCCCCAGACACAGCAGAAAAAAGAATAAGAATTTATCTCATCAACGCTTTTACTTTTCGGAGTTAATATGCACCTATTGCACAAATATTCTGGCTCTTTGTACCTTTCATCGAGTTTGGGTAGGCAGCATTAACAATATTTTCAGTTGGATCACTTACCAAAGAATTAGGAATTCTTGCGGCACTTTAATCTAGGTAGGGTTTGTTTGCCAACACAACAAACTGCCAATCACAATAACAAAAAGGGATAATTGCATAAAACATGTTCATGGTTTGGGCGTTTTGCAAAAAGACCCTTGTAATTTGAAATTTTGCAAAGAGATACCTGAGGTTGCTAATGTGTTGCATCAAACGATTCCCGTTACATAAAAATTGAAATGTCTACCCACCAATATAAACCATAATCTTGGGTTTTGTTGTTTATATGGTGGCTTGTTTTCCTTCTCCACCGGCGGGTTGTTCTCTGGTTGATCAACCGGCACCCTGGCTATCACCGGTAAAACCAAACCATAGTTGCCGCACTACCAACTAGCCACATCCACCTCCACCACCGCCTGTCCGCAACCTATCTCACCCACAACCTCTATCACCGCCGTCTTCTGCACCCAATCCCGTCGTCTCCACCTACTGAACCCAATCCCATCACCGCCAACATTCTTACCCAATCCCGCTGCCGCCATCACTATATAATGCAGTAGTTGCCATCACCACCCAGTCTTGCCTCACCATCATCCGCACACCACCACTGCACCACGACCAAACACCACATACCCACGTCATCAATCCCAAACACCACAACAATCCTAATCGAACAAATGCAGATCAAAGGTTTTAGATCTCAATGTGTGATTGAAATCCTAGATCTAGGATTGAAACCCTAGATCTGCGACAGCTTTCTCTCATTTTCCCTTTCCCCTTCCATCCCGTCCCCTTCATGTTGCCTCACCTGCTTTGATCGTGGTGTGTGGACTAGGCTGTAGCGGTGGCAACATAGGTGATTGGTGGTTGGGGCTGGGTGAAGGCAGAAATTAGGAATGGAAGTGATGGATGGGGCTATGTGGTGAAATTGCAATCCTAGATCTGCGACAGCTTTCTCTCATTTTCCCTTTCCCCTTCCATCCCGTCCCCTTCATGTTGCCTCACCTGCTTTGATCGTGGTGTGTGGACTAGGCTTGTAGCGGTGGCAACATAGGTGATTGGTGGTTGGGGCTGGGTGAAGGCAGAAATTAGGAATGGAAGTGATGGATGGGGCTATGTGGTGAAATTGCGACTTGGGTTAATTGGTTAAGGGGCGGCTAGGGTTTTTGTTAGTGAAGGTGGCTGCTAGGGTTAGGGTTTGGTTGGGGCTAGGGTTATGGTTTGGTTAGATTAGAGAAGAAATTAAGACTTGAGTGGGATAAAAAAAAGAAATGAAGGGTATTTTAGTCTTTTTAATTTATTAAAACCTACCAAACACCCTTCTTAAGAGAGTGAAGATCACTCTCCGTCAACTTTGACGGTTTTTTTAGCGATTGCAACACATTAACGACCTCAGGTGTCTTTTTGCAAATTTTCAAATTACAGGGGTCTTTTTGCATAATGCCCAAACCACGAGAGTGTTTTATGCAAATATCCCTAACAAAAAATAGTAATGTGAAAGCAAAGCACGTAAATACATAATTGAATTATCCAGGAACAGAGAGCACTGAAAATAATTGCAACCCCATGTGTAATATTTTGTCAATGCAATAGCAACTACAATTTGAGAAATTCAAGTTAAGATGACAGCTGCATTCCAATTCCATGGTCCTTTGGCCTTTTACCTACCGATAAGGATAAAGCCAATAAGCAAAGTATAAATAGAATGATTCAATTTCATGGCCCTCTAGCCCTTTGGCCTTTTGCAGAATTCAGTCACCCAGAATTCAATGACTGATTCACCAAAAATTCACAATGGTTGAAAATAGAAATCCTTTGCCTGACCATATAGCGGCCAATTGTTCTCAATGTATGACCTTGTCACTCAGTAACTCATGCACACACTCCTTTTGATTCATGTTCCCTCTGAGTAATTCAACTCAAGCAAGACCTCAAACTATGAAAGAACTATATGTTTATGTTGTTCAAATTTATAAACTAATCATGCACCCTTTACAAAATGACGAAACTACTATACCTTATCAGCACCTTCTTTCTTTCTCCTCAGAATGAGAACATGTAATCTCTGAAAGCTTCAGAATTGGCACATGCACGATTAGACTTGCAGTATTTACTTTAGGATTCTTTAAGGATCTATGCCAGAGTACAAAAGGAGGCGAAGAAAAAAGCGAAGATGATTCATCTGTCAAGAAAGGAAGAGGAGAAGAGATTTTAATTCCAAGAGCACGGAAGAAAAAAGGAAGGGTGGTTAAAAAAAGGTGGAAAAGGCAAAGAAGCACAGACAAAGAGAGGTGGTGAGTGAAGGAGTGTAAAAAGTGGAGTTCAGATCCAAGGTAACTTTAGAGCTATCCAGAGAGCAGAGAATTTCAGTAAAAAATTCGGGTTTTATATCCGTTGGTGCCTATGTTTTTTAAGCAAAAAATTTGTTAGATGCTAAATGCAAGATTAGTTTATAGCCGAAAGCATCAAGCAACTGTTTTTTCGATTCTATCGTGCTTTTGACTTTTGAGGCTCTGAAACGCAACGTTATACTGGCTCTGACATGCTTTTGGGTATCAAATTGCTCCCTAGATTTCATACTATCGAGGGTGAACTCTGGCAAAATGTCAAGTTCAGTCTATTGTGACGTGGAGGTCATAGGTTTGAAACAAGAAAAAGGCCTACACAATACCGGGGGTAGCGCTGTATGCACCAGCCTCCCAAGACTCAGTACCGGTGGAAGCCTTGTGAACCGGGACCAGTAACGTTGTCATGACCTCAAATTTCGCCCACCATCATCGTCACTACCAAGAACCTAGTGGCACGGTGTACTACATCACAGCTCCAAATGCCTTCCATTCTTATAGCCACTTGCTTCGCCCATTACCACTTCCACATCAACCCTCACCCCGACAGTACGACTGTCATCAATTTTTTGTTCTTATCACCTATGAGTAATATCACCAGCATATTCCAATCATCTTTAAGGTCGTATAATTATCTCATATCACTTTTAACATCACATTCAGACAACTTCTCTTCCAACATTTAATTCTTTGTTAAATATTTTGAACTTATTGAACATCACTTTTAACATCACATCACTACCTCCCCAGTACTATGCTCTATCATTCTTTCAAATATTTTGATTTTAGATTAGAAGAGTCTAGATTGGTTCTCCTTCCCCGCGACCATATCACGGTAAAAAATAAACCTAAAAAAGAGTCTAAAAGTTTAGGTTTATTCGGCTAGAAGAGTTGTGTTCATCATAAGAGTCAAAGACCGAGATTTAGGTCGTCTCACATAGGGTCCGGCCTAATCGTTTTGAAACCGGTTTATCGGACTAAATATGTAGTCCATTTGACTCCCATTGTCGAATTCAAACCAAAATAGGTTTTATTTAGACTTTGTCCTTTTATTATTTGTTTTAGGATAAAATTCACAAATATTACATAAAAACAATTTAGAGACCAATTGAGGTAGAGCAGGTGCCTAACACATTTTCGCTGTATAACTTAGGCTTCGTTTGACAAATTTTTTTTTTTAGTTTTCAGTTTTTAAAGAGCAGTTTTTTAAAGAGCAGCTTAATTTTTTTTTTTATAAAAACAAGTGGGTGTTTGATAACCCCTTTTTTTTTTAGGGTTTTTTTTTGGTGTTTGGTAACCCTTTTTATTTTGACTTTTTTTTTTTGGTGGTTTGCGGTGGCGGTGGTGGGGCGTAGCGGTGGTCGACGGTGGTGGTGGTGGTGGCCGACGGCCGGAGGTGGCTGCCGGCAGTCACCGGCGGTGGTGGCCGGCGGCCGGAGGTAGCTGCCGGCAGTCTCCGGCGGTGGTCGCCGGCGGCCGGAGGTGGCTGCCGGCAGTCTCCGGCGGTGGTCGCCGGCGGCCGGAGATGGCTGCCGACAGTCTCCGGAGGTGGCCGTCGGCGGCCGGAGGTGGCTGCCGGTGGTCGCCGGCGGCCGGAGGTGGTTGTCGGCAGTCTCCGGCGGTGGTCGCCGGCGGCCGGAGGTGGCTGCCGGCGGCCAGCAGTCT
Source organism: Escallonia herrerae (assembly GCA_033070095.1). Classification (NCBI taxonomy): domain Eukaryota; kingdom Viridiplantae; phylum Streptophyta; class Magnoliopsida; order Escalloniales; family Escalloniaceae; genus Escallonia; species Escallonia herrerae. The sequence goes on along the minus strand of JAVXUP010003966.1, from coordinate 36,053 downwards.
CCGGCGGTGGTCGCCTGAGGTGGCTGCCGGCGGTGGGAGGGTGGTGGTGGTGGTCGAAAAAAAAAACCAAAAGTGAAAAAAAAAACCAGTTTTTGGAGTTTTTTTTTTTACTCTGCAGTTTAAAAACTGGTTTTTTAAATTGAAAAAAAAATGGTTACCAAACGCTCCTTTTTTTCAGTTTTTAAAACTGAAAAAAAAAATAGGGAAAAAAGAGTGTCAAACGGGGCCTTAGTTACTAAATTCGAATCTCCAGTTTCGTAGTTAAGAAGCTTAAATTGGACAATTCAGACTCAAATTGAAATTACAATCAAGGCTACTAAGTTTCAAAATGTAACAGACCGTAATCACAAGCATTTAAAGGTAACACTTGTACCCATAAGTCATGTATCCGTTTAAAAAGTGTATTTTTTTTTTATGATTTCATCAATGTGTTTTCAAAATGGCAATCCCACCCTTATATTACTATTATCTCTCTTCTCTCTCTCTCTCTCTTTCCCTTCTCACTCTTTTCTTCATCACACGCGCGCGTGCACCCGAAAATATGCCTATCTCTTCTAAAATTAAAATTGAAAATAAGAAAGTGAACAACGAAACTACGAAGAGGACGACTACAGATAGGGATTTCCAGTGAAGTATCCATTGATGGATGATAAAGCTTAAAACCATTTGATATAATCAAGCAAGGATCTGTTTATAGTTACCAGGATAATAAATTCAATTTTCGTTGTTACTCCCGTAAAGACTCAATTCTTGTTAGGAAACCGCAACAAAAACCAAAACGCAAAAACAAGATGAGGAAGAAAATTTCATCTTCATCAAACCACAACCATTCATGGCCTTCTTGGAATTCTACAGGCTGGTCCTTCGTATCATATGGAAAGCTGAAAGACACCAAATAATATATAACTAATTATTTTAATTTTTCGGTTACTTTTGTAGTTTTAATAATATTTTGGAATTCCTTTTGAATAACTAACATATCTTTAGGAGTCTTTTTGAGTTATTTACCAAGTTTAGAAATATAAAGACTAGTTAGTTATTTTTTTCTCGATAAATTGAGTTTACTCTTCAGAGAGAGAGGAAAGAGAAAAACAGGATTTTTGAAAAAGCAATTTCTACTCATACTTGGTAAGTGATCTTGAAGCCACGTTGTTTATAAGGATGAATTAGATCACATTAGGATCATGTTTGTGAAGATTTTAACGTAAGTGGACTGATTAAAATATTTAGGTTTTGGAATTTCAAAAAATTACGCAACTTTATAAATCTAATTGTGTGGATTGAGGTAAGGATTATACGCATTACATTCCGGGGGGAGGGGGAGCTGGGGGGTGGGTGGGGGTTAGGAGGCCCTTGCGGAGGGGAAATGGATATTGGGAAGTCTGCTATAGGGGTGCATTAGGGGGGGGGGGGGGGGGGCTTCTTAGTCTGGCTTTGCCCGTTAAGGATTATTGGGTGTTGTTCGGTTTTACGCTTGTCGGGTTCTGGGTTATAATACCGGTGGAATTTTGTGACCTTACAAGGTTGAATGCCTCTGATCTTTGCGCTCCCTTTGGTGTCGTTTACACCCTCGATTACCCGTCTAGTTCCAGTTTTCTTCCTCACTTTGTTTTTGTCATTGTGTTGTTTGTTCGTGTTTGAGATATGTAGTGGTAAATTTGTGTCCTGTAAGCCATAGCAAGTTACAAAAAAAATTAGGCTAAAGTGTAGGATATGCTCTGCTTCAGTCAAATTGTAATTTGCTTAAGGTTGATAAATTAGTTGTTAGTCGGTAGTGTTATCTTTTGTGTCTATAAAATAGCTGATCTAGCCGGGACGGCTTGTATAACTCCTTTATACAAGGATGTTGTTACCATTTTTTTCTTGTGATTTATTATTTGACTTTAATCTCCATCTTAAATGAAGAAGTAGTGTCTGTGTGGTGCAGGCATTTTACTTTCGTGCAATGGCATCGTTTATAGGCCGGAGGTGAGGCACGTGTTGATATTTTGGGTGCACTGGTCCTACTTTCGTGCAATGGCTTCAGTTTACGCTTTAATAATATCGACCAGGTGCAGGGTGGCCGAGGAAGTGTGTTTTAGGGGGATCACAAAGATATAATTAATGTTGACTACTGGCATAAAAGAATTCGCTTGGTTTACATTCACATAAAAGATGAAAAACCGAAAACAATAAACGTAGAAGTTTTTCATCAATGCATCACAAAAAAAGGAAAAAATGAATATTAGAAATGAAACTTTTCTGATATGTATCAGCCAATTACTGAATTGAAACTCGACGTACTTTATAGCCCGTCATCAATACGACTGTTAAATTTTATACTGCATGTCTAAATTGACATACTATATTACTTACCAATGTAGAGAGAGATTTCTGTAATTCAAACACTGTCCCGAGCTCCACGGTACGTAACTCTATTTAGATTACAGAATAAAGGCCTTGTAAATAAATGAGAACAAACATTTGTTCTCATTCTGTTTGTTCTCGTTCAAGTTCATTCAAGCCTACCTCATTTGTTCAAGTTGCACAAACAATCAATCAAATGTTTGGACGTAAATGTTCATCACTCTATGTAGAAAATCATTTTAAGAATGTGAAGAAGACGTGGAGTACAAAATCAGTCCTTTGGGACGGAAGAAGAAGAAGAAAAGGAGATGTGGTGCATATTAAAGGCAGTAGAAGAAGAAAAGAATGAGAACACATTAAGGGTAGGGAAATGGACCAATATGCCCATTGAAAAGTCACATGAACTGTGCACAGTTTATGGCCAAATTTGGATGGGCGTTACGTTTTGGACTCGTTTGTAATTGTTTTGTCAATTACAAGGGACATTATAACCAAAACTAAAAATACGGGGACTAAATTGTAAATACGTCCTACATCACAGGGGACAGTTTTGTATTTAACATAAGCACTTTTTAGTGTACTTTATTTTTAGCATAAGAATATGGATATAAATTGATCAATGTTCTCGTACTTTTGTTCACGTTTTGATGATTTTATGATTATGTTTATATTGTTTTCTTTCTAGATTTCATTTTTGAAATAGGACTACAGGTAGTATTGTTATTTTTCATCCGTCACCCAAAAAGTAAAAATTAAAATTTATAAAAATATTTTCAAGAGCGTGTTACTTTCTGGGAAGTGTTTTTCGTGAAACAAAAAAACAGGCATAAAAATCAGGTACAAAATTTTATTTTTGACCTCATATTAGTCCAACGTTGAAGGTCACTATACGGGTTTATTATCTCCTTGTATGGATCAAAATCTTTAAGTAGAGTACCCTTCGCCGTTTTCCAATTAACTTCTTCTCATTTCTCTGGTCAGACATTTCTCCACCCTCTTTTTTTCTTGGGAAGCAATAGGATGAAAATGGAAAATGCCAAGTTTCGATTCCTGTAAATTGGCCATTCAATATCAGACTAAAAGCTCCTTTTTATTTTTGTCAGTCTTTGCAAATGTGTCCACTCTTGATTGTACGTGGTCCTCTATTTTGGGTGCACTAATCCTACAATCCGGCTAATTCTTCATATTAACAAAACTTTTATGCCTAAGTTTAGAACTTTGGTGCTTCGGTCTGGACTTGAGATAATATATTCGGCACCATTAGGTATCCAAGAATACACTCGGCTCCTCCTATCTATCTTTTTTTACTCTCTACCCCCGAGGTTTGTAGCCACATTTCGCTGAGCTACACAAACAATGAGGACGTCAAAGGCTGTTACAAGATTCTCTGACATGAGACTTTTTAATTTTTCGATACCCAAAATATCCTCCCTTTTGCCATTTCTATACCCGAAATACCCTTAAGGTTGGTGCAAAAAGACGACGATTTTGACGTATGTTAAAAGCCGATGAGAAGCCAATAAAGGAAACATTGTTCTTCACTTGTGCAAGTGGTGGATACAAAATATCCGGTTGGTCCAATCCTTTCAAAGCGATGTAGAAATCAAGTGGAAGGCCAATCTTGGATATACCTGACATGTTAAGTTGGTAATGATTAATGGATTATTAGTGTTTTCCCTTTTCTTTTTTTTTTCCTTCACTTTTGTTTCACTTGATTACTTGTGCTGCTTGGTTGCTAAGAAATTTTCAAAAAGTTTCCAGTGATATGAAGATACTGTGTATAATATAATTTTTGAAATTTTTAGACAATTTTCGGTGAATTTTGCTAGTTGACTAGATAAATGGGTAAGACAACAAGAAAATATGGAGAGACAAGTGATAAGAGCATAATTTTACGTGGTCAATACCGATGAACCGCTCGTTCCTTGGGATTCTTGCTGAAAAGGCCATAAAGGGAGTAAACCTTTAAGTTCATTCAAGTCCACATAATTTGTTTACGTTGCACAAACAATCAATTAGAAGTTTGGATATGAATGTTCATCACTTCATGTAAAAAATCATCTTAAGACTGTGAAAAAGACATGGAGCACAATATCAATCCTTCGGGACCGAAAGGGATGTGAAGCACAATATTAGTCCTTCGGAGCACAATAATCTTAGGACTTTGAAGAAGACATGTTCACCACTTCTTCTTTTTTTTTTTTACCCTTTCTATTTTTTGTTTTTGTAATTTTCGTAAATTCTTTTTGTGTGACATTTTGGGTGTGTTTTAAATCCAATTCAATTTTTTTTTTGAAAAAATCAAAACCTAAATCTCTTTTAAGTTTTCTTCTTTTACAAAATTGATGTGTTGTTTGATAGCAGCTTATTATAGTTAGTTTTTACTTTATTTTTATTTTGTCATTTTCATCTCTTCTCTTTTCTATTTTTCTCCTATTCTCTTTTCTTTTATTTTTCAATACTTGAGAGCTTCTTTTGAAATCCTATGTTCAACAAACAGAAGCCCCCCCACCACAACCTACACATCTCCTCTGCAATGTCCAACTACTAGTATGGTACTAGCACACTAGCTTGCGAATTATGGTTTTATTGGGTCCCGTTGGCATTTGATTGGATGAACGGGTTTAAATGGCTTGAAATTCACCTAGGCAGGTCCAATATACTAGGGCTAAGCGATGGATGAAATCTTATGGTGGTGTGATTATTGCAGGGATAATGGTGGTTGGTGTAATGGTAGATTTGGATTTATAGGAGTGGTGGTTCCATGGTGACTGATGTTGGAGGGTTTGATATGCGACGATATTGGTCAATGGTGGTGGTGGTTGTGGTTATCAGTGGCTATGATGGTTAGCGGTATTCCACTACAAGAAAAATAGTATTTAGCAACGGATGTTTGGCGACAGACTGAAATCCGTCACTAAAAGCGGCTTTTACTGACGGATTTGATAGTCGGTAAAAATCCGTCGCTAAAAACCTTTACCGACGAATTTTCGTGGTTAAAAGTGTTTAACGACGGACCTTTACCAACGGATTATTACCGACGAAATAATCCATCACTAAATATTATTTTTGAAAATTTCTTATTTTTATATTTTTTTGAAATTTTTAAATGAGTTTTAGCGTCAGATTTTTAACGATGGACTAAAATCCGTAGCTAAAGGTGATTAAAAGAGCAAAACCCTGCTCTTTTCTTTTTCTCCCCGCTGCTCACCTTTCCCCTCTTCTCTTTCTCTGATCTCTCTCTCACCCCTTCGCCGCCCACCTCCCACGCCATCCTATCCCCACATCCCAAGCCGCCAACCACCCTACTGCTCCCGCAGCCCCAAGCCACCCACCCACCCGCTGCTTCACCGCCTGCTGTCGTCCACAATCAATCTACTCATCTTCAAGTGCTTGACAATGGTGCCGCTTCCTGTCTATCTCAGAGCAGCATGTCACCGGCCAACATGGGTGAAGATCAAGCCCATGTATTGTTATTTATAGGTATCCAAAATGCATGTTATTTACGTAAGTTTGATTCTGTTATTTGCTTTTCAGTCATCTTTATACCATGAAAAGGGCATTGCCGTGGAGTGACGATGAAGATGATTCATTGTTGGCAAAATCCCCAGTCGAATATGGACCCCGAAAACAATGAAGGGTCTAAAAAGAACAAAACCAAGAGTAGCGTCGTATCTAGTCAGTCCTCCAAAAAAGAAAACATAGGGAGGTAATTTGTTTACCTTTGACCAAATTAACGATACAAATCTTACTGTTTGCCCCAAAATTCTAAAAATATGTAATATTCCGAACTTCAGGAGCCAGTTAAAATTACCATCGGTGCTCCGAAAAATAGACGGGCGTTAATTTTGGGTAATGCCCGGGTATTACTAGCGTATTGAAGCTTAAAAGAAATTTGGGGCAAAAATATAATTATAGAAAGTTTGGGGGTCTTTCTGAAAATATGTAAAGTTTAGGGGCATTTGTGCAATTTTATGAAAGTAATTTAGGAACTTTTTATTTAAGTTGGCCACCTCCTCCTAGGTTTATGACTAAGCTAAATTAAACTATTTAATAATAGATTGGATAAGGGAAAAAAACAAAAGAAAAGAAAACATAAAAGAAATCGGGAAATTCAAACAAGAACGCAGAAAAACAGGGCAGTTGTGGAGGGGGGAAAAGAAGGAAGTACAGAGAAGATTTCAAGCCATTTTTAGCGGGTAAACTCTCCAAACTCATAGTAGGCATGTTCTAGTGTGTGCTTGTGAAGTTTATGTGCGTTTTTGGTAACTGTGGGGCATGTTCTTGAGCCATGTTGCCGGGGGGAATTTTTCTGGGTGTTGCGGATGATGGGTTGTAGCCATGAAATTGTGTAAATTAGATCACACGATCAATGTTTAATCAATTTGTGGACTGGTAGGAGGCAAGGGAAGAAAAACCATGGCTGGGCAGTGGTTGCAATGAGTTCGGGTGAGGGGAATCATGGTTGATTGTGTATGTATACCATGAAATTGTGTTGATATGAGATGTTTGGAGAATGATGGGAGTGAATTTTTGCATTTGTGTGTGTTACTGAGGGACAGGATTGGGTGTTAGTGTGTGAAATTTGGACGTGCAGTGGATGTTCCATGTATATTGCAGTGTAGGTGCTTCGTGTGTGTGTTTATGAGTATATGTGTGTGTAATTTAAATGTATGATAGTGTCAGTGTATGTGTTTTGGATAGGGTAATGAGAGTTTAGTGTCTTAGAGTGTTGGAAGTGGATCAATGTGTGTTCATGAGTTATATGTAAGAAATGGGTCTCGCGAAGAGCGCTAAATTGGAGTCAAAATTTTTTATTCAATTTTTTATAAACATTTTGAGTCAAAATTAGACAAAATTCAAAACAATAACCCCTAATAATTTTATGAGATCTACACTTTGGAAAATTTTGAGAATTTTCGGAGTCCGCGAAGAGTGCTAAATTGGAGTACCGATTAAAGAACTTTATCACATTATTTAGCATAGCAAACCAAGCTGTTTTGATTTGAAAATTTTAGAAAAATCTTATTTTACTGATATAATTCTAAAATTTCATGCCATTCTGAGGCTGATAGGTATTTTTCGCTAAACTGGCCTTTTAGCGCTCGGTCCGGACACCAATTGGGGATTTTTGGACAAAAATTTTCTAAACGACTTTTTAATACAGAAATGATATCAGGATGCTTAAAATAGCGGTTTAAGATATTTTGAGATTTTTCCAGTGCCGGAAACCCCTGGGGTGTTTTGGTAATTTGACCTAAGAAAGGTATTTTTGCATAAATTTACATATGAGAAGTTTATTTCAGTGATTACTTATGGGAAGACCATTTTCGTAATTTAAGTCCGAGAGGGGCATTTTGGTAATTTTACACCCTAGGGGCGTTTCAGTAATTTTACATACCCGGTGAGGGGGGGTTCATTTTGGGAGCATGTGTGAGTTTGTATTAAGTTATACTTTTGTTCTGTAGGCTGTATTCTAATGGTTCGATTATTCTGTTTAGGTTAAAGCTAAAGACTTCTGGTTAAGATAATTTAGCTGCGGATCCAGGTAAGGGATTCTATCTGAACCTTGGGTAAGGACTTTTGTTCGAACCCTTATTTGATTACTTGTACTCGTAAGTACTCCTTTGATATATTTATGGCTAATGTCGAACTCTGAGTTATGTATTGATATCAGCATGTTCTTGCCCAGAAAATCCTAATATTGAACCTGAATCGGTTATTTGGAAATCTTGTGATGCTCGCATGTTATTGAGTGCTGAACAAATTTGATAATTATCTGTATCCATTCTTCCGAATTTTTGTGATTATATTCGATAATTATTTGCAGTCGTTTTTGTTGTTTATCTGTAATTTTTCTTCTGAAATTCTAATTTTTTCTGAAAATTCCGAATGCTGACTTATGTCAATATGATTATTTTTATTAGAACTCGAATTGATTTCGAGGATATGAGCTTATGTTAACGCTTATTGATATTGTTAATTTCTGTGTTGGCCTGGGTACCTGTTTAGTGGGGAGGCGGTATAAGGCTGGTTGAATCCTGCATGAAACGCATGCTAGTACTCAAGTGGTCTAGTAATTATTTTAGTACATCGTGCATGTGTACACTATATTAGCTTGCCATAGTGGCATTGCAATCGCCCAGGCTCAACATTGATTTTTATTTTATTAGCTAGAATGATTTGTGCTTGGGTTGAAAGCCCTTGACAAATATTTATTGTATTTAGTTAGAAGGATTTGTACTTGGGTTGAAATCTCTTGACAAGCCTTTATCGTATTATTTGATTTGATTTTTGCTTGGGTTGAAATCCCTCGGGAAATCTTGCTGTATTTTCGATATGAATTTCTGCTCGGATTGAAATCCCTCGAGCAAGTGAAATTTTTGTGGTACTTGAAAATGCTGACTTGAAAAGGATCTTTTATCGATCGTTTTTGGATTTTGTTCTAATTGTTAATATATATTTTGGCATCTATTTCTGGTGAACTTCGCTCAGTTTGGGTAATTATTGAATTTTTTATCGTTCGAAGTGTTTTGAAAATCATCGTCGGTTGGATTTTTCGAAGTCGTGTTATAATTTATTTTGTAGTCCTTGTACGACCTTACTGAGCTCTCAAAATCTCACCCTTCATTTGGCTCCCTTCTGCAGGTGATGATAAGCTGTAGCAGGTTCGAAAATGGGTTAGAGTCTGAGTGAGATTTTGATGAGCCCATCACCACGGTATAGTAAGACCCCTGCATGGGTCGGTACTGTTAATTCGTTCTTAGGAAATTTGAATTATGAAGAATCTAAGATGTAATGGTCTAAGGTAAGCAGTTTGTGATCTAGTACTTTGAAGAATTTTGAGTTGATGTTGAATTAGATGATTTGGAATATGTGTTAGTGAATAGATTTGACAGGTTTGATGCGATCCGGTAGGTTAACGACCTGGGAGTTCGGGGCGGCAGAGCTGCGGATTTTCGGGGGCGTGACAAAATCATTGAAAGAAACTTGATTATGGTAGAACTTGCCTTGTATTTTGTTAGTTATTGGTCCTTTGTATGCTATAGATCTCCTTTCAGATAAGTATAGATCGTTATACTCTAAGCTAATCCTCTTTGTTCTTAAAATGTGTAAGCTCGAAATGTATCTGGATTTGTCTTTTTCTTTTTGACCCGCGCGTGTATTGTTGAAACAACAAAATAACTGCTTGTAAACACCTCGACTTATTTTTCCTAAGGGGGGTGCATTTTTAATCAGAGAAAACATAAAATAAAAATCAAATCAAAATGGGAAAGAAATAAAATGATCTAGGAACTTACTGCCCCTCATTTTTTCTACAAAAGCCTGTTAGTTCTAGCCATCCTTTTTGTCCCAATTAAACTGGGGACGAAGTTTTTCATACCTCCTTATGACAATATCCTTCCAGCCACTCTATCCAACCAAGAAAAGAATAAGGTGAACATTTCCTTGCATGCAGCTCCTCGACTAGTAAGTTTGATTCTGTTATTTGTGTCATCAAAGATTCATGGCTTCTCCCATTAAACTTTAAGACTTTAATAATGTAAAGTATCCATGAGCTTTTGTGCTGATATGAAAGCCACGAATAATCAAAATTTTGGACTACTTATGTTATCTAATCCCAGGATCATAAGCGTGCCTTATTTGCTTATGCTAAGGTGCATTTTTCATTGAAACTCTAGCTACGTGTTTCATTTGCAATTTGCACCTCAAGTGTGTTATGAGCTTCGTAGCAAAGTTTACACGGGTAGATCTACGCGTGTGAAGTTTGCTACGAAGCTCATAGAAGCTAAATAGATTTATTAGATGGTTGTTTATTTCACTAGTGCATCTACCATATAATTGAATAATTAGCTACTCCATTATTGTTTTTAGCTCTAAGATTTTTCAGAATTTATTGCAGCAGGTTTTGACTAGATTTTTGGTTGAAAAAAAAAAGCAGTCTTCTTCTCCTCATTTTGTTCATTGTAAACGAATTTGTACAACTGATCTTCTTGTTCAGATTGTGATCGACAAAGAGAAACAAGCAACAACTGTGGACAGAGAAATATTGTGCAGGCTTCGAAGAGCAAGGATCTTGATTTATATTTTTTTACTTTTCATGAAACTTTTAATTTTGTTTTTGGGATTTGTACGATATGATCTAATGTATCTAGTGAACATGTAATTTGTTGGATTGAGTATTACTTGGTGGTGTATATGATATAATTTCATTTATATTACTTGAAATTTAGTAAAGGATGAATCCTAGTTTAAAGAATTACAATTGTTGTTGGATTGGTTGGTTAGGGTTAATTGTTTGAAACATGTTTGAATATATAAAAAATAACAAAAAATACAAAATAGCCTTTTTTTTAATTTTAGCGATGGAATTTCGTCGCTAAAAGTCCTTTTATAGATCAATAAATGTTTTTAGAGACAGATTTTTCTCGACAAATGTTTCTAAAAAAAATTGTGATTGACTTTTAGCGACGGAAATTCCATCGCTAAAATTTTTTTAAAAACAATTTCCAAAAATTCAGAAGTTAGATAAAATATAAGAAAATATATTTAGCGACAAAAAATTCCATCGCTAAAAGTAATTAATTCCGTCGGCAAAAGTTTTATTTTTACCGAAGGATCACCAAATTCCGTCGCTAATCTTTTAGCAACGGGGTTTTCGCCAACAGACTTTTAGCAACGGACAGTCCGTCGCTAAAAATCTTTACCAACGGAAAGTCAACTTTTAGCGACGGACCTGTCCATCGCTAGTGGTGACAGATCGACAGTCACTAGATGTCGTTGTTGACAATAGATTGGTGTTTGGGGGTGCTGGTGAGTGGTGGTGGCAACAAATGGGTATGCTGGTTGGCAATGTTAGTAGTTTTCTGTTCTTGGGTGATATGTGTTAGTGACGAAGGGAAGAAGAGACAGATGCTTCTAAAAAAAGTTGAAAGGTGGATATAAAGGAAAAAAAATGAAAACTGAAAATTCTAAAATGGGGTTTTCAAAAAATTGTCGTTTTGAAAACTTATTTATAAAACTGAAGGAAAAAAATTTGAAACTGTCTGGCGATTTTTTTTTTCAGTTTTTAAATTAAAACTGAACAAAACAAAAATTATTTCAAACGCTACCTTAGAGTTTTGCATTTTTTGCTTACTCGCCTTGGCTTAAAAACACCTTGAAGGTGTTTCTACTCATCTTTCTCACAATTATCGTGTGGACTTCTATCCAAATTTATCAATTTGATGTTGCACTTAAATTTCACCAATCATGATGGTCCAAACCACACGACAAGTCCATAACTGCAGAACAAAATAAGCATCACCATGCCGAGTCCTATGCCTAAGGCTAGCCAACAATAGAGACATATATAGGCAATTTGTAGCTTGCCATCATGTTGTTGTGTTGCTTGTTGTTCCCCATTCAAGGAGGATACGTGGGAATACTGATTATATCTTGTTAGATATACTCTCTTTTTTACTGATTATACTCGATTCTTGAACAAAAATATCCTGCTAATGAGAAATATTTGAACAAAGAGATTGACATGTACAAAGAGATGACTTTGGTTGCCGGCAAAGACATTGCAACAAGTGATTTTTCAAAATCATATGGTAATCTAAAGCTAAAAAAAAAACACACAGGTTGATTCGACGCCATTAGATGATGTCATTGAAGTGGCGGTAAAAAGGGTCACTTGGAAGGCCACATCGCCAAAGAAATCGTGAACATGAGGATACACGATATAGTAAGTTAGCAGGGGAGGTTGGGCAGGTTGCATTAGCAATCAAGTAACTCACTAAAAATGAGGTTGTGATTGGTGATCCTTACGATGAAGTGATCAAGGCAGAAGATTTTGATAAAACGTTTTTGGCAAACGTCTTCAACTCTTTAGTATAAAATGAAAAGCAAGCAAAAGGGTTTTTGATGAAAAATGGCAACCTTCAAAAGATATGAAGAATAAATTTCATGACAAAGCATTTAGCAGAAAAATAATTTTGGAGTTTGTCTTATTGCATATGAGCTGTTTTTTTCTTGGCTATATAAGCATATTTTTATTGAACTTGTTTTTTTTTTCACTTTAGAGCGTGTATGTAAATTGGACAATGTTGTCATATTTTTGTTGATGTTTTTGATGATTTTATTATGTTTCTAGTTCTTCTTTCTACATTTGATTATTAAAATATGACCATAGGTAGTTTTATTATTTTTCATCCGTCACCCAAACAACAAAAAGTTTTATGAAAATGTTTTAACATGTCTCCTACTTTCGGGAATTTAAAAAAAAAGCATTTTCCATCAAAGAAACGGGCATAAAAATCAGGTATAAATATTTTACTACTGACCGCATTTTAGTCTAAAGTATTTTTAAAAAAAGCATGTTTTGTGAAAGAAACAAGCATAAAAATCTGGTACAAATATTTTACTACTTGACGCATTTTAGTCGACGGTGAAAGTCATTCCTCGGGTTTATTATCTCCTTTAATTTATCAAAACCTATAAGTAAAGTACCTAGGGGTTGCAATGGCAGGTTGCGTCGGGTTAGGTAAAAAAACTTACGTGTCAGAAATGGGTTGGGTTAAAAACGGGTCCAACAAGACTTGGGTTAACGCGGGTTGGGTCAGATTCGGGTCAAACGTTGAAACCTGACCCGACCCTTTAACAACTCCCCCCACCCCCTCTTTTTATGTAATGATTTTTATCATCTTTCATGCAATTGATACTCTTATCATCCTTAAAAGTATTTCCATCCCATTATATTACAAAATTACAAAAGAAAAATGACATATATTGCAAACTAAAACTACCAATCCTTGTTTAGAAAAGGGATAGTAAAAGTTTCATAAAACCCAAAAAACATGACAATCTTTACATTTGCAACCACATAGCCAATGATATTTCAATATGTTTTCATTAATCAACTTGAAAATTAAGATTCTTGCATTTATACTAAGGGAGACAACCGTGGGGTCCACTGATAAAGCAGATGTATATCTCAATGAATCTGCACCACAAAAAAAGTTCACATAGTAACGAAATTAAATGTCAATCCAATAAAAAGCCACACCATAGAACAAGATGCTATGGCGTGGTACCTTTACATTCAATAACCTGTAGTGATGTAGTTGCTCTAGAGCAGAAAAAGGCACAACAGGCTCACAATTAAGTAACTTTGCTCAATCTCTTATCTTTGCATTGCCTCTGATCTTGAACCAAACCATTAGATGCTATGATCTCATACTGCTGCTCAATTCATGGCCATTGATATCCTGCAACTTTAAAAAGAGCATAGTTCTTAAAAGCTGGAGCATTTACCTTTTAAAGTGTCTATCTGATATGGTTTCAAAGGGTAGAAATTTAAGATATAATTGTGTTTAGTACCAGAATTCAGTGGAGAATAGAAAAGTGACATAGGAATCAAGTTGAGGAAGTTGGTAGCATAAGTATGCGTGGTATCTCATAAGCCTATGTAAAAGAAAAACCCATGGCTACCTGCAAGCATATTTAGTGATTTAGCATATACAGGGAGTCATCAACTTATGATCCAAAAGTTCATTACTAGTTAATCCCACTTGCAGTTCAACCAAGATTTTCTTGTTTGTGGTGATAGCAAAGCAAGTTCAGTGCTCTGTATGTTATATATAGGTGGTACAGAAGCCAAACTGTTCACTTACTTCAGATGTATTCGGGGCAAGTTCATGATGTACTTGCTAAAGCTAGTTTTAAGGCTTGTTTTATCAGCAATCCACATGAGTTTATCACCATGCATCCACAGGTCAATCCACATGAGTTTATAACCATCCACATGTCAACCCCACAGAAGTCTCCTGCCTGTCACTGACAAGACTCGAATGCAAGTAGTACGCCTCAATCCGACCTCAGGAACCACTGAACTAACCTCTTTGTAATAATCTTATAATGTGAAATAATTAACACCTCTCACGGTTCACAGCCAAGTCCCAAACGCAATCACTCTTTTTAATGCTGAATCTAGCACTACGGTTCCAGAAAACCCTTCATCTCTTGCGCTCTTCCTCGGCCATTTCCTTCGTCTCCTTCTCCAACCTACCCCCATTTTTAAAACTAACATTACTCCTAATGTGGCTAACGTCCTAACTCTATCATAATGAAACCTAAAATCGTTGCACTGATATTTCACATGCAACTATTTGCGCGATGGGCACAATATAAGGAAGATATATTGCAGCGAAAATATTTAGAGTATTATGGAAGAGGAGGAGGAAGTGGAGAGGAGAAACTTCATAGCCATATCGCATGGCAAACAGTCGATGTTGCAGTCACATAGTCAGCTTCACATGTCGATAGAGTCACTATCTATTGCTTCTTTGATGTCCATGTCAATGCTGCTTCACCAAAATAAAAAAAATAAAAAAATAAATCCAGTTGTACTTTTTCGATCATCACGTCTTTGGCCCAATCACTGTCACTATATCCCCTAATTTCATATCACCTGATGCAGGATAAAATATGTCAAGATCAATCGCATCTTTAAGGTACTGAAGTATCATTTTTGCCATTTTGAAATGATAAGTTGTCTGATTTTCCATATCGACTGATATAACCAACTGCATATAGGATATCAGGTCTTGTGCACGTCAAATACCTTAAACTACCACCAACCAAGCTTCTGAACAAGGTCTGATTGATTGGAACTTCTTTGACGTGTCTCGACAATTTCTTTTCAACCTCGATGGGGATAATGATTGGGTTGCAATGTTTTATATTGAACCTCTTCAACACTTCTTTTGCATGTGCCTCTTGTGAGATGAAAATTCCATCATCTCTTTGCTTTACCTCGATCTTAAGATAATATTATATCAGACCGATATCAGTCATTTCAAACTCCTTGGCCATTTCCTTCTTGAAATCATCAAACATCTTCACACAGTTGCCTGTAAAGATTAAATCATTGACATATAAACAAACTACCAAGATGTCACCTTTTCCATTCATCTTGACGCAGAGGGCATGTCCATGTGGGCACTTCATAAAGCCTCTCTCTTGAGAATACTTGTAGATACGACTGTCCCATGCCCTCGGCACGTGTTTCAACCCGTACAGGGACTTCTTCAGTCATAACACTTTGTCTTCATGGCCTCGAACAACATATCCTTCAGGTTGTTCGATATATACCTCTTCATCAAAAAAGCCATTAAGGAAGGCTGACTTCACATCCATTTGATGAATCTTCCCCTTGTTAAGAGCTGCTAGAGATATCAACAGTCATATCATTTACAATCGAGCTATTGGGGCGAAGACTTCATCATAGTCAATTCTAACCCTTTGCTTGTAACCTTTCACAACAAGCCTTGCTTTTTATCTCTCAACTTCGCCTTTGGAATTTTTCTTCACTTTATAAACTCATTTTACGCCAACGGGCTTCTTTCCCGATTGAAGAGTTGTCAGCTCTGAAGTATCATTCTTCTCGATGGCACCAATCTCTTCATTCATGGCCTTCTCTATTTCTCACTTCTTGATGCCTCATCAAAATCGATTGGCATAGTATCTGCAAAGAGACAGAACATATTTTGGTTCTGATTCAGTTCATCATAAATCTCTTCCAGACATCTCTTCCCTTGTGGTTCTGTCTTGACAGGGATATCGACCGATGATGATGATGGATTCGATTGAGTCAGAGATATGGGACTCAAGGGAGTCACAGGTTCTATCGGCTCTTCTTCTTCCTTTTTTCTATCCGTATCGATTGGATAGAAAACATATTGCTTCTTATCTCGATCAGTCCAGTCCCACGAGCTCTTCTCATCAAATGTCAAGTCTCGACTGACTTTCATTTTCTTATCAATAGGATTGTACAATTTGTAGCCTTTTGACTGTTGACTGTAACCGATGAAGATAAACTTCTCACTTTTATCATCGAGCTTCTTCCTTTGGTGATCAGGAACCAGCACATATCCAATGCTTCTAAATACTTTCAAGTGGGACACACTTGGCTTGTATCCACTCCAAGCTTCTTGTGGTGTTTGATTCCACATACTTCTTGTTGGACATCGATTTGATAGATAGACATCACAATCAACTGCTTTAGCCAAAATTCCTTGGGCAAATTCTTGCTCTTCAACATACTTCGAGTCATGTTCACTATTGACAAATTCCTTCTTTCCACCACTCTATAATGTTAGGGTGAATATGGAATGGTAAGCGGTTGACAGATGCCATTCTCTTCACGAAATGCCGTAAACTCCTTAGATATGAATTCTCCACCTCGATCAGATCTCATCGCCTTGATCTGATATCCACTCTACTTTTTGATAAGAGCCTTAAACCTCTTAAAGATTGAGAAAACCTATGACTTTTGCTTGAGGAAATAAACCCATTTTTCCTACTATAGTCATCAATGAGCAGTAGAAAGTATCTGGTCTTACCAAGAGATGCTGGATCGATTGGACCAAACACATCAGCATGTATCAGCTCTAACGGTGCATTTGCTTTCAATATTGACTCTTTGGGAAACTGTGTTTCTGTTGCTTCCCGACAAGACAACCCTCACAGAGTTGGTCTGGTTGGTCTATCGATGGCAATCCATTTACCATATTCTTCATCGATAGCAATTTCAGACCTCCAAAGTTTAGATGTCCAAGCCTCAAATGCCATAGCCAAGATTGGTTATCAAAGCAGGCCTTCAAACATTTAGGCGCATCATGATGGATATTCATCAAGGCCATTCTATTGCTCAACATCGGAACACGAGCGATCAAGCTCCCTCTATCATCTCTCAAATAAAGACATTTGTCTTTTATATGGATGTCGTAGCCTTTCTCCAACAGCTGGCCCATGCTCAAAATGTTTGCCTTCATCTCAGGAACATAATAAACATTTGAGTTGAACTGATGGCCTCCATTCTTCAATTTGGTCATAATTTTGCCTTTGCCTTTGACTGGGATTTTGGATATGTCTCCAAATGTAATATTTCTCGTCACCGATTCATCCATCTCGATAAACATGTGTTTGTAGCCACACATGTGATTACTGGCGCCAGTATCGAGATACCAACAATTCTCTTTTTCTTGTTTTGATCTATCGTGTGCCAACAGGACCGTGTCATCGCCCAGCTTATTTTCTTCAGCATAGTGGGCCTTCATATTTTCCTCTTTTGAATTATCTCGACACTCCCAAGAGTAATGTCCATATCGATGGCATGTAAAACACTTAATGTCTTTCTTGTTTTGGCGTTGGTAATAGCCACCTCTTCCTCCACCTCGTCCACTCGATGGACGAAATTCCAAAAAAGATTCATTAATATTGTTATACCAATTTTGTCCACCACGGCCTCTGCCTCATTCTCGACCGCGACCTCGTCATCGATCTTTGCCTCGACCACCTTGATTCTTGTTGGTGTTGTCTTTCCTCTTATTGATATTCATCTTGGTCTGAAAAGCTTGCTTGATAGGCTCTTTGTTCCTCCTTTTGATCTTGTCCTTGTGGACTTACATTTTTTCTCAAGAGCTCATCGACCGTCATAGTCTCAGTGTTATTGGACTCCTAAATGGCAACAACGACATGGTCGAATTTTGGATTGAGAGATCGAAGGATCTTCTCGACCACCCGACCATCTTCCATCTCTTCACCATTTCTCTCAAGTTGCTTCACAACCGATAGAACTCTCGAGATGTAGTCAAATATCGTCTCGGATTCTTTCATTTATAAAAACTCAAATTCACCTCGAAGGCTTTGGAGCCGCACTCTTTTCACCTTATCGATGCCTTTGACAACATTCTCTAATGTATCTTATGCTTTCTTCGCGGTGGTGGCCTGCGCAATCTTCTCAAATATATTGTCATCGATGCCAAGTTGAATGAGTGAAAGAGCCTTTTGATCTTTCACTCGGCTTCTTTGGCAGCCTTCTTCACAGCTTGGCTAGCACCGGCCAAATTTTTTGGTTCCACATATTCTTCTTCTACGGCCTCCCAAAAATCTTGACCACTAAGAAAGGTTTTCATTTGGATGCTCCACCTTTCATAGTTGCCTTTCATGAGCTTTGGGAAGGGAAATACTCCACTTGTTGCCGCCATTAGAACCTCCACTCTTATACCACTTTGTTGCACGATGGGTACAATATAATGGAGATATATTGCAACGGAAATATTTAGAGTATTATGGAAGAGGAGGAGGAAGTGGAGAGGATAAACACTCAATATAATATTTTTCTCTACTCAATCAACACTTCTATTGCATAAAACTCACTCATTCACTCTTTTCATTCCACACTCTACTCTTTTCTTCTTACACAAACAAAATAACTAGGTGATGCACCTTTTTTATACTAAGACATTAAAGACTCATTCAATATCCTAAGGATAACTCCCTTAACCTTTCACTTTTCATCTTCTTATTAAATCACTCATAGGTTATGAGTAACTCCTCTAGTCTTTTCACTTTTCACCTTCTCTTCATTTATTCATGTATTGATTCTTCCTCATTAATTGTCATAACTTTATAGAATCAAGATTAACTCTCAACAACTATACCACTACAAGAACACTGCTGTAGAGACCGATAGCCCTTACAAGTCACTATATGCTACGGTAGCCACTTTACACAGATGTGCTACTGCTTATATTTTTATCTCTTATTCTACGACAGCCAAAGCCATCGATCCAATGCTTCTGTTATACAAAAGTTATCACCCAAATCCTCTCATGTAATAATATGTGAGGATGCTACTTCTTTGTACAAGACATGTGCATTGACTTTATAGAGATTTTACATGTTGTATAAAACATGACCAAGACTTGAGAAAGGACATTTTCTCAGACAGGAAAGCTTACTGGATTTTGAATTTTATGGCCTTTCAAACGTAAAACTGCATTTGATATATTACAAAAGGTTATGCGTTATTTGAGAAGATATGTTGAAGAATGATTCAAATTTTGACTTGGTCCTTTAGTCTTTTAAGTAGTGTCCTGATTTTTTTTTTTTTTTGAAGTAGTTAGTCAACACTATGTTAGTGGTTGTAGTGGCTGAGTAAAAATCTATTAGCACTATGTTAATGGTCCGTTAGTGAGTGTAGTGATAGAGTAAGTTTCTAATTGTATAGCCTATAAATAGGTGTGCTTGCTTCAGCATTATGTATACAGTGAGAGTTCTGTGACTCTAGATTTGTTAAGCCTATGTTTTCTCTATTTTCTCCAATAAGTTTGGTATCAAGAGCCAAGTTCGTTGAGTGTGTAGAGATGGATAAAAAGCATGAGTTGAGAGAAAAACTTTAGAGAAAAACCATGGCCAACAATGGCAATCAATGAGTGTTGCGCAACCACTTATTCCCATCTTTAAGGGAGAAGGCTATGAATGCTAGAGTATTAGAATGCAAACTTTACTCAACTCTCAAGATCTTTGGGACTTGGTAGAACACGGTTATCCAGATCGTAATGAAGAAAACAGATTGAGGTGAACAAGAAGAAAGATTCCAACACGTTAGTGATTATTCAACAGGTTGTCCATGATAGTGTCTTCTCATGAATTGCAACATCAACCACGTGAAAGCAAGTTTGGTCAATTTTGCAAAAGGAGTTTCAAGGTGATTCAAAAGTAATCGTGGTGAGATTGCAATCGCTTCGACGTGACTTTGAACCTCATACATGAAAAGTGGGAATCAATTGCTGATTTTTTTGTCTAGAGCAATGGCAATAGTCAGTCAAATGCGATTCTGCAGGTAAAAGATTTTTTTATCACACGATGATTACAAAGGTACTGAGAAGCTTGACTCCCAAATTTGATCATGTAGCTGCTGCAATAAAAGAATCTAAGGATTTGTTCTTTTCCTTTTTCATCTGATGAACTAATGGGATCTTTGCAAGCTCATGAGACAAGAATTAATAGATTACTTGAAAAGAATGAAGAAAAGGCATTTCAAGTGAATGAGACAGTCACCAAAACTTGAGAAGCTCAAAGCTTAACAAGTAGGGTCGTCGAAGAGGAGGATTTCGTGGTTGTGGTAACGGAAGAAGCAGAGGTCGACTTGATTGGCAACAAAGGCAATTTGGTGAGCAAAGGCAATTTGGTGAACAAAGGAGACTCTATGAGCAAAGAAACAACAAGAATGGCATTCAATGCCATCATTTCAAGAGATATGGTCATACAAGAGCTGATTGTTGGTTCAAAGATCAACAAGTGAATTATGCAGCAGAGAATGGATAAGAAAGTAAGCTTTTTATGGCTCATTCTGATATTAAAATAAGTCAAGCAATGTTTGGTTTGTAGATAGCGGTTGTTCGAATCATAAGAAAGGCGCGAAATCGCTGTTTAAAGAGCTAGATGAGACACAGAAGTTGAAGGTGCAGCTTAAAAATGGCAAAGAAATTCAAATTGAAGGAAAATGTATAGTGGGTATTGAAACTAGTCATGGTAATGTGAAGCTCTTGCATAATGTTCAATTGTTACCAGCTTTGGGATATAATTTGTTGAGTGTTGGGCAACTAATTGCCGGTGGATATTCAATTTTATTCGATGATGATGCATGTGTTATCAAAGATAAACAATCAGGTTGTAGGATGATCAACATTAGCATGACTAAAACAAAATGTTCCCATCGGAAGTCTCAAAATTGGAGAATTTTGTTCTTCCTAAAGATGAAATAGATGACTCAAAGTTATGGCATTTACGATATGAGCATTTAAATATCAAGGGGCTGGAATTGTTAAGTGAAAAATGTATGGTTCCTGGACTATTAAATATTGAATTATCTGAAGGGTGCATCTATGGAAAACAAACTAGAAAGCCGCTTCCAGTTAGAAAGGCTTGGAGGACTACAAAGTGTCTTGAATTAATATACGCTTATTATACGGGCCTATACATAGTAAATCTTTTTATGGGAGTTGTTAATTGATAATTGTAGTCGTATTAGTTGGGCTTATTTTTTAGAAAACAAGTCAGAAACATCTGAGAAATTCAGGTATTTCAAAGCTAAGGTTGAGAAACAAAGTGGATCTTATATCAATTTCTCCGCACTGATAGTGGTGGAAAGTTTTTGTCTACAGAGATTAATATTTTTTATGAAGCAAACGGCATTCATTGAGAGTTGACATCCGGAGCAAAACGGCATTGCCAAGTAGAAGAATTGGACTATTATCGGGATGGCAAGAAGCATGTTACAAATTAAAGAAAGGGGCTCTGAAATCAATTCTAGGCTAAAGCCATAGCAACAACAATGTATTTATTGAACCTCTCCCCCACCAGGGCTGTCATGAATCAAACTACACTTGAAGCTTGGAATGGCACAAAACCATTTGTAAGTCACTTAAGAGCCTTGGGTGTATGCTTTGGTAAATTCTCAATTTCATCATAAACTTGATGAAAATAAAAAAAATGTATTCTTAAGCATATAGATAATATAAACCTCCTACTTGCAAAATTTGCATACAAAGGAATGTTGTATTTGATGAAAATGGAAGCTGGGACTGGCATGGAAGTGTTAGGAAGACAACAATCGATTCTTAGGCCAAGTTGAATCTCCCCATATGAAAGTCAAGAGCCAACTACTACAAATTCACCAGCTGGTTCCACTTTGGCATCACCAAATTCATCAGCTACAACATCACCAAGCTCTTCTTCAACAACTCCGAGCCGAAACTCTTCATCCACTCATGAAGAGTCTTTTGGTGAGACTCTACCAAGAAAGTTGAGATCCTTGAAAGACATATATGAGTCTTTCCAATTTGTTCTTTGTTGTTTAAGATCCTATATCCTATGAAGAAGCAGCTACAAAAGAAGAATGGCAAAGAGCGATGATTAAAAAATTGACTGCAATCAAAAAGAATGGAACGTGGGAGATGGTGGATTAACTGGAAGGCAAATGTGCAATTTGTTTGAAGTGAGTATTAAAACGAAACTTTGTGAAGATGGAAGTGTACAAAGCACAACGCTAGGCTTGTGGCAAAAGACTATGCACAGCAACATGGTACCGATTTCGAAGAAACATTCTCTCATGTACCTCTTTTCGAAACTCTAAGAATTATCTTAGCATTAACTGTACAACTACAATGGCATGTCTATCAATTTGATGTCAAATCAATGTTTTTAAATGGAGATTTACAAGAAGAAGTTTATGTAACTCAACTAGAAGGTTTTAATAATTGAAGGCAAAGAGACAAAGGTGTACAAGTTGAGAAAGGCATTGTATGGATTGAAACAGGCTCACGGGCATGGCATAGCAAAATTGATGGAATCTTCCCAAAATGGATTCATGAGGGGTGCAAACGAGCCCAATCTCTACATGAAGAAGGAAGGTAAAAATGAATTCATCATTGTTTGTCTTTACGTTGATGATATCATTACACACTCTAACTCTCTAATGAATGAGTTTAAATAACATATGATAAATGAGTTTGAGATGCCAGATATGGGTTTACTGCATTGTTTTCTTGGCCTTTAAGTTTGGCATACTTAATTGTCGATATGAAGCTACACCCATGAACACTAATGAAAAGTTGCACCGCAAAGATCGAGCGAAGGTGGCTGATGCTAAAAGGTTCAGAAGCTTGGCTAGAGGCTTAATTTATCTAACCCACACTAGACCCGATATTGCATTTTCTGTTGGTATGATAGCTTCATTTTGGAGCAGTGAAGCGGATCTTGCGTTACATCACTGGAAGTATGGATTATGGGATTTGGTACTCAAAAATTTCCAATTTCAGATTATGTAGGTTCATGGAGAGCAATTGGGGGAATTTGTTGGTTAATAGGCGGAGTATTTTGGTAAATGTTTTTAGTCTTAGGTCAGGAGTAATCACTTGGAGCTCAAAGAAACAAGCCACAACAACATTGTCCTCCTCAAAAGCTAAGTAAATTGCAGCCACTTTAGTAGCTTGCCAAGCTATTTGGTTAAGAAGAGTACTCACAGAACTTCAACAAAGGCAAGAAGGAGCAGCGGAAATATTTTGTTACAACAAAGCAAAAATTTCCATGACAAAGAATCCAGCTTTTCATGACAGAACAAAGCATATTGATATTCGTTTTCATTTCATTTGTGATTTGGTCGCGAAGGAGGAGATAACTTTGAAGTATCGCAGTACAAACGAGTTATTGGCTGACGTGCTTATCAAATCTCCGACAAAATAGAAGTTTATATACTCCAGATCTTTGCTTGGTGTTTGCAACTTCGAATCAAGGGGGAGTGTTGAAGAATGATTCAAAGTTTGACTTGGTCCTTTAGGTAGTGTCCAATTTTTTTTTGAAGTAGTTAGTCAACACTATGTTAGTGGTTGTAGTTGATGAGTGAATAATTGTTAGTGGGTGTAGTGGTAGAGTAAGTTTCTGATTGTATAGCCTATAAATAGGTGTATTTGCTTCAGTGTTAGGTATGCAATGAGAGTTCTATGACTCCAAATTCGTTGAGCATCATTTTTCTCTATTTTCTACAACATGATCGACTAATAGATTAAAACAAGATAACAATACAAATAGTACTTACCCCTATGACTAGCTTGAAAAACATCAAAAGCGCTATAGGGCATTATTTGGCGGTCAGGCAGATGACCAAATGGAGAGCGACGTTAAACTATTTTTCCTCGCAAATCAATCTGGATGATTAGAAATGGAAATGTAGGCATGGCTAAAAAGCTAAAGAGGACTAGGACCATCGGATGCGAATACAACAAGTTTTGGATCACGCTCGAATATGGCCATTGCTTGCTCGTTTAAGCTCACTAGTGCTTCAATTCCATCCCCGACCTAGTATCCATTACAACAACAGTGCTCTTATAACCTGGATTGCAAAAACAGTACTATGAAGGCTTTCCCCATCCAAAGTCAACTTCATAACTTCCAGCTTTATGCAAACTAATGAGGATAAGACATTATCCATGTCAATGTTGTGGAGTAATTCTGCGTACTCTTTGATTTGCGTAACCTTCATTGCCTTTTATCCCTTCAATAAAGTCATTGTCCACTTTAGCAAAGGCATTTCTTATACAACCCACGATGCAAGGAAATTCTAGCTTGGCGTCAGGCATATGCTGTGTAAAGGCAAACCAAACGTGGTTTTCGATAGAGGATTTTGGCCGCATCCTTGTCCTAAGATTCACCGGGACTGGCAAAATAGATGTATGCTTGGGACCTTCATTTGTTACCTTAGAAATAGCTTCGATAGCACACTCCAAAAAAGTGTTGCTACAACTTCAACTGAGATCGAATACTGCACACGTGATATTGAAGCAGCTTTGACTCTGATGGCAGCCAATGATATGCCATGAAATATAAATCTTCTTGTCACATACTCACTTTTGCCACTTGCTCTAGAAGGCCACTTACTCTAAAAGGCCACTTGCATGAATAAGAAGAATTTGGGGGAAGCAAAGATGACATAATAAAGCTTGGGTTGAGTACTACATCTAAAGAGCCACGAGCTGCTGCCTCTGACCATGCATTCATAAAAGTGCTAAAAATGGCAGCATCAACAAACTTATGTGAAGTGCAAGTACTAATGGCTATTACATCGCAATGAAAGATGTTTACTTGAACCAAAATGACATAATTTCCCGACATTGACTCCACGGGTCCAGGATTCTTAGGAGTCAATAGTTGTATCAGTTGCACATTTGGCTGGTTAAGAAACTCCTTAAGACCATAACTTACTTTGGCCTCCACATAGTAGACCTCTTCATTGTTACAATCAATATACATCATACTAGAACAGTACATGCCCTGGTCCTTAGGGCTTGGGCCAGGGCTAGGCCATATTTTATTGAACATAAGTACTACCCGGCCTGGCCCTAAAATAGTCAGGGTTTGGCCAAATCCAAGGCCCAAAAAAAGCCCGGTCTGGCTTGGTTTCTGGCCTGGGTTTGGCCAGCATTTGGTCCAGCACGAAAATCAAAACAATTCAAAAATCTCAGATTGCCCCCCCCCCCCCCCCCAACGGCTATAAGTTCTGAAAATTTCACTTTTACCCCCTCAACAGCAATATAACGACTAGTTTGGGGGGAATTTTTGTGCAACAAAGTTTTAACAACTGCACTTTTATATTTTTACCCTCTGCAACAACTATAAACTGCTAGTTTTTAGGGGTATTTTGGTCTTTTATGAACTTAAAAAAATCTGTAAACACACCTCCTCTTACTCACATTTTTCACACTAATTTTTTCACTCTATATTATCTAAATTCTACAAGCTTTCCTACCATTCTTATTTGTTACTAAGTACTAACCCTCTCAAATTCTCAATTATAAGTATTATTTAATTATTTAGTACTTTTATTCTTTTCATTTAATTACTCTTACCAGTTTTATTTTTCATTCTCCTCAAAAAAAAATTTGCGTCAAATATGCCAAGATTATTTAGATCATATAGCCAAAAATGTCCAGCACCACCACAAGCACCAGAATTTCAAGATCCGCCACTAATGGGTATAGAAACTCAAAATAAGTAAATCTTAGAAAATAAACTTTTTTTTATATGTATCAATCGATTATTAAAGCAGAATTCGTCGTACTTTATAATCACAAAAGTCATCAATGGAAGTCTTCAATGCAACTGTCAAATTTGATAATGCATGTTTAAATTAAGGATAAATTACAGACGGCACCCCTGAGGTTTACCCAAAATTACACCCGGCGCTTACTAACTATTTTTATTACTCTTCATTCTATGTGGTTTGTCATTGTGTTACATAAAGCCCACTTCCGTTAGGAAATCGTCAATAAAAGTTAGGGCACCTTTCAATTATTATGATATTTCCAAAATGTCATCTTCCTCTTCTTCCTTACAAGCCAATGCTTAGCCACTGCCGCCGATGCCTCACCACCGTCAATGACCCAGCATCGCCGCCAAAAGCTTGGTTATCTAATTTCTTACATGCATCAACGGCCACTACTTGTCACCACCTTCACACGCCTCTCACCCATTTTCCACTCTACCTTGAACCCTACGTTACACTGACCCCAGATCTCACATGCACTGTACCGTACCGATCCGGGGCACCAATGGTGAGTTGACTCCTCATCTTTCCTCCTCTTCTCTCTCCTCACCACCTAATCCACCTCCATTAGCTTACCAAAACACCAACGGCAAGAAAGAACTTGGCTTACCCAAACACACACACACACACACTATCGTCCATACGCGATGGGGGCGATGGATTTGAACGGGCGGCGGCGCCACCATCTCTCTCTCAATCTCTCTGTAGAACCAACAAATCATAACTCAATCACTGCGATGATGGTAGAGCATGTACGTGGATGCGGCGGCGATGGCTAACCCACCAATTCTAATTTCATATTCACGATCTATGTCTTCATGGAGAGGTACTGGTAGTGGGTGTGGCATCGGAGTATCTAGTCCTTGTTTTGGTTGGTGTTTGGGCAGTTTTGGTGGTCTTGGGGTTTGGTGGCAGTGGTGGTGGCTCTTGGATAGTGGTTAACAAAGGGCGTGACGTGTCGGAGGCAATCTCAATGGCCGCTGCACCGATAAGGTTCATAGGAATGTTCTCGATTTTGCCTGTATTTTTGCCAGAGTTCCGGCTAACAACTTCAACTCCCATAACATTCTGTGATTTGGTAATAACAAAGAAGAGGAATGAGAAAGTGGAACCTAGAAAATAAGTAAAAAAAATGAGATGAGAGTGTGTGTAACTAAAGTGTGTGTACCTGAAAGAGGAAGTAAGAAAGAGGATACGCAGTGGTGAAGGCCCGAAAATTATTTTTTCTTTGGAACTGGAATGGGAACGGAATTAAGCTAGAGTGGGATGCTGGGAAGACGATGGTGAGACTCGATCTGTGAACATTTTCAAATGATAAATATGGTTTTGCTTATGTTTCTAACAGTGTGAGTGTGGGTGTAGGTGTGGGTGTGGGTATGGGTGAGGGGGGTAAATTTACTTGTTTATCATGGTTATGACCGTACTTTCACTAATTTTGTTAACTCTGTGAATAGAAAAATAGAAATGTGTAGCTTAGTATAATAAAAACACTTAGCTGGAGTCGTGTGTAGTTTAGGGGGCAAGCCTCAGGGGTGCCGAGTGTAATTTATCCTTAAATTATCATACTATACTACTAACTAATTTAGAGAGAGATTTTGTGTAATGCAAACAATATCTCAAGCTCCAAGGCCTCTACTCCATAACTATCTTCCAATTACCTAATAGAGGCCATACATTCTGCCAATATTTTATTGACTAGATTGTAGGAGATATATCAAGGTGTAATAAGAATGCGGATGTGGTAGCTTTTATTTTCTTTGGGTGGGGATGATGTTGTTAACAAGTAACGAGCAGAGGACATGATGGCACGGTGCAATAATGTGGTGGATCGATGGTGGAATGGACTGATCGGCCGTGGGTTGGCAACTTTGAGAAGATTGGTGGAGGTTATGGTGGGAGATAGGTTGGGGGGGATGTTTCAGAGGTTGTGCATTGAGGAAGGGTTACGCTAGTAGTTATGGCTTGACGGTGGTTGGCAGTCAGAAGAAAGAAGAGAGAGTCTGAAGTTGGGAGGGAGAAAGGGTGAGAAGTGGATGAGTTCTAAGGGTTGTTGTGGTGGTTCTATTATGGAACAATGGTGGCGGTGGCATCGGCTACATTAACGTGGGGGAGGGGGAGAGAGAGAGAGAGAGAGAGATTATGTTAGGGAGAAAACTAGTGCTAGACGATAAAAGTTACTTCAAAAACGAAAAGAGTAAAGTCAAATTCATTGGGGGAATTCTTTCAATTCCAATAAAATGCAACCTGATCAAGTATCAGTTGCTGATCAAAACATATATGGATAGAATCTATAATGAGGTCTGGAAAACAAGTTACAGAAGTGGAGGCTAAAAAAGGCATAGACTAACATGAATAATGTACCAGATAGTCCAGTGGACTACGTACCTACAGTTATGCCACTGACCACATGTTCAAATTTATGGCACATGCACACCCGTAAATAAATAATGCACCAGATATATCGTGCACCAATCTTTCTAGCACACTATATACTTATAATCAGCCCATTAATTTGAGTTCATGGCCAATATAGTGGTTAGTGCAGTGTGGCAAAAAGGCAAAAGTTAATTTCTGCATAGCCGGCAGACTATCTGGCGCATTGCTTTTGGCTTTTTAAAAGAATCCATTTGCGACCATCCACGTGGAAGGAGTAAATAGCCACATGGGTTGGGATGGGGTGCTCATCCTAGGTGGGGATAGGAAAATCCCCACCAAGGTTAGGATGACTCCCATTTTTCCAACCTATCTTGGACCATCCAACCTCACCAAATAGACGGTCAAAGATCCTTTTTAACCTTTATGAGAGCATCTCTCTCTCTCTCTCTCTCTCTCTCTCTCTCTCTCTCTCTCTCACACACACACACACACACACACATACCCCCACTGCCAGACGCTACCTCCACCACCACTACCTGCCATTCTACTGCCTTGCCTAAGTCCTTAACAGCCACCATCAAGATCGGTATGAGTTACAGTGAGTGGCGACATATGGTGGTTTTAGTAAAGATGGTGGTTCAATCCTTAGCGCAAACAACTATATTAGATTATCAATAAGATGCTCAATAAGAACTTCAAGCCTAACATTTAGGTTCAATCCCTAGCACAAACCACTATATTAGATTGAGTATTTTTACAAATATTAAAGTTCATGAATCTTAACAATGTCCAACTTGGCAGTTTGACCTAAGTTGGCCAATTGACGTTAGAATCAATCAGCTTATTCCACGTCACCCGATTCAAGTGTAGAACTGGTTCGAATCAAGAACTAAGCCGATATAGTCATTGGTTCTAATAACTATGCATCAGTTTCCTCGCTCTCTTTCTCACCCTTTAGCAACAGTCCAACACCAAGGCACCACCTCGAAAGCATTATCAGCCACCTCCATGGCAACTGTAGCCACCATACAGAACTCATTTCATTGCCATATTAGCCACCTTAGCTACCTAAATAACTATGGTTCGCCAGCATATCTACAATGCTAATGTTCGTCTTAGCCACCACTGACCAACCTATAATCTCATCTCCACTAGCCTATTGTGACCAACACAGTCACCACAAAACAATATTCAATCAGCCCTAGATGACCACCATCATAACAATAGTGTCATTGACCATCAATCTGAATTACACCCACCACCATTATATCACTTTTCGACAACTAAAGCCATTTCCTCCACTAATAACCATCGAAGGCCACTCACAACCGGCAGTGTCGCCCTTAAAAACCCCATCAATCTTGTCAATGTTCACTCATCCCACCCATAAACATCACCACACACTAACATTCTCATCACAGCATTTGAAAAATACCCGCGAAAACCGCCGTTAGATATTACCTAACACCATCATCAGCAACCACTATTTTATGGGATGATCACGATTGATGATGGCTGTGGGTTGGATAGTCAAGATTTAGTAATGGGAGAAATAAACAAACGACATTATTTGGAAGGCCAGCTTGATTTAATGACATATTTATGTAATGGGCTCATTTGCGTCAGATGTGAGGACTATGTTTCTAACCACAACGTGATCAACTAGGGCATTTTGGAAACATTCGTTTTAATTATGTGATGGAAAAAGCTACATGAACAAATATTTGTTTTTTAAATGGAAATAATAGTGGTGAAACAAGTATGTGAAAAAAGGCAACAAAAAAAAACTTTTTGGATATGGAGAAATTTTTGTTCTTAAATTCTAAAAATGAAACACACAAAATGAAAACAAAACATAAATAAAGAATTTGAAAATGCTAAGGGAAGGGGACTAAATATCTTAACTAGAGCCACTTAAACAAGTCAACTTTAGGGGGGGGGGGGGGGGGAATTATTTTGATCCTTGGGTTCTGATAGAGCACTGAGGATATGAAGTGAACAATCTATTCCATGAGTCAGCTCGAACAGATTGTTATTGACTAGGTCGAATATAAGTCGATACTGATACGTGTCACCTCCCGATTGGGAATGTATTTTTAGCTAGGCTCATCATCTGCCCGAGTAGATAGGGTCAAACCTATTGTGCTCGAACGCCCTAACAAATAGTCTGAGCACGAAGATGATTATCAGGTGGTCTGGTCGAACCTCCTAACGTTTAAACTTTGACTAGGTTACTTACAATGAATTTCTTAGCCCGACTTCGTTCATTGCTTTAGCTATCCCAACCATTGGTTGTACTTTTGCCCGCTTCATAGGCACTGTCAAAAGCAGAGGGCATTATGATTAGCTCATAATACACTCTCAATCGCGAGGTGACACGTGTCAGGATCAATTGATATTCGACCTAGTCAACAACATATTCGGTGGTTACCATATATGTGGAGTTAGGATTCTAAAAGGATCCTAACAGAACAATTAAGGAATGTGACGTGACCATCAAGGATCCTAATGTGAATTTGACAGATCTGGCCCAAGGACCAGCTGTTAGAATCCTAGTCTTACTAGGGTACGCAAACAACTTTACGTACCTTAATTGTTGTTGACTAGGATTCTAACAGCTGGTCCTTGAAACAATTTAGGTACGTAAACAACTTTACACACAACTTCACACACACATTGTTCTTTCTTGTTTTCTCAAAGTTCTACCATGTTAGCTACTCTCTGACTTACTTAATTTTTACCATTCTATGAGTCCTTAGACCTTTATAAATTTGTCCCTTGGGTTACTGGAAAAGAGATCCAGCACACACCTGAACTTTGAACAACTATAAACCACTCATGCAATACTTAAGCTATTTAAAAACCTAAATCGTGCATCGTTTTAAGAGCTACAACTTTGCAGAATGAGTGAATCCATCTAAGTTCATCTTCAAGCCAAAAATAGAGCTTATCTAATTGGGCAAAGTTAAATCAATTCTTGGATCAAGCGATTAGGCAATCAAGATAAAGGTACGATTCTCTATCATTTTTTTGAGTATTTTGATTTCTAGATTAGAAGAGTCTAGATTGCCCCTTTCCCGTGACCATATAATGGTCAGTAAAAATAAAACTATAAAAGAGCATAAAAGTATAGTTTTGTTCGGCTAGAAGAGTTATGCTCATCATAAGAGTCAAAGATCGAGATTTAGGTCACCTCATGTAGGTTGCGGTCCAACTATGATGGTTTTGATTCCAGTTTGTCTGACTGAATACGTACGCCATTTGAACCCCATTATCGAATTCAATTTAAACTTTGTCCTTCTATTATTTGTTTTGGGATAAAATTCATGAATATCACATAAGAACAATTTAGAGACCAAGTAGGGTAAAGTGGGTGCTTATCACTTTGCCGCTGTATAACTTAGTCCCTAAATTCGAATCTATATTTTTGCAAGTGGGAAGCTTAAATTGGACAATCCAATGTCAAATTAGAGTTTTTTTTTTGTTAATAACACTTGTGTCCTGATGTTAGGGTGAAATTACAGTCAAGTATACTAAATTTTAAAAAGTAAGAGACTGTGACACAAATGTTAAAAAGGTAACACTTATATCCATACATCATGTATCCATCCAAGAAGTGTAATTTTTATGATTACATTAATACGTATTTTCAAAAATGGCAATCTTACCCTTATATTAGAATTACCTTTCTTCTCTCTTTTTCCCTTTCTCTCTTCACCTTCTCTGTCTTCTTTCATCATCCTTCTCCCTCTCTTCCCTTCCTCTCTCTCTTCTTCCATCATACACACACACACACACGAATATATGCCGATCTCTTCTAAAATTAAAAATAAAAATAAGAAAGTGAAGCAACGAAACTACAAGGAGAACGCCAATTCATAAGAATTTCCAATTAAGCCTCCGTTGATGGATAATAGAGCTTCAGACCATTCTATAATCAAGCAAGGATTCGTTTCTACTTGTCAGGAGAACGAATCCAATTTTTTTCATTTTTACTCCCATAGCATCCATGCCATGAAGGTGAATCAGTGCCTACTTGGCCAAGATGACCATCTTAAAGTCCCAACCCTAAAACCAGAATGCAAAAAAAAATGGATTTCATCTTCATCAAACCAGAACCATTTATGGTGTCCTTGGAATTCTACAAGATGGTCTTTGGTATTCTATGGAAAGCCATCACGATCATCACTAGAAATGGGAAGCCTTTAGTCTTAATCTTTGAAATCTTAATTTGAACATTAGAGAGAGAAAGAAAGGAGGAGGAATGACATGCTTGAAACCCTAATTTGAAATCCTAATTTGAAACCCTTATTTGAAAATTAGGGAGATAGAAAGAATGGCATAATAAAGTGAAATATGGTCATTTTAAAGAAACAAAAATGTATTTGGGTATTCCGTTTGGTTATAAGTGTTTATTTTTCAAACTAAATACCTCTAAACCTCAGAGACACTGTTGTAGTTAACTTTCTTTTTTTTTTTCTTTTTACGCTTTTAGTTATTGAGGTAACCCTAAAAAAAATTTGATGACTCGAGTTAGACTTTCCTGGGTCTAAATTTTCGAAACGGTTTGTACAGTATAAGCTTGATCCTTGCCGTCACCGTTCCAACTGAGTATATTCATTGAATGTCTCGTGGTTGGGCTGACCCAACCACCAAAGCCAGCAGCCTTGAGTCACGGAGGTCCTGCATAATCCAAATCTCCACCGTATTATCGAAATTTGTGAAATGGTTCGCTACAGTAGCAGCTTGATCCTTACTGCTACAGTTCCAACTGAGTATATTCATTGAATATCTCGTGGTTGGTCAACTGAACCACCAAAGCCAGCAGCCTTGAGTCACGGAGGTCCTGCATAATCAAAATCTCCGCCAAATTATCGACATCAATCTCCATAGGCAGTAAACCATAACTAATAGGCTCTAACATGTGCAATTCTGATAATATATAAGACCAACCAATGGCTTATATAATAAAGAGCATTATAATTACGGTTAGCTGATACTCGGGGGTTGATCAGTAGGGACTATCACAGTAGTACTAGACTTTTTGGTCACAAGCTCGGGCTAAAAAATTACTAGAATATCTTCTCTTTCTCGTTTACGAGAACCAGAGGTAAAAGAAGACTGCAAACCTAATGAAGTAACTACATATATATCCTCTTCTAATAAAGATTTTCCACCATACAGGTTTTACCATAACTAATAGGCTCTAACATGTGCAACTCAGCCACCAAGAGGGACAGCTGAATCTCTACTTGCTCCAAATCCCCCTCTAATCCATGTGTTGAGTAGCATCTTCCAATTCATCCGGATGAATTTTAATTAGAGACTTACCAACAGAAGAAAAGTCAAATAAATAGTCAACCTTGGAGTGAAGAACTGGAGAGAGTTGAAAGCGTTCATCAGTAGCAGGAAAACCAACTCGAGAGGCAGACTGGAGTAAGCTTCCAAAACCCGAAGGCCCAGCTTTGAAATTGTTAGCAGCAGGTATCGGTCCAATAAAGCCCTTGTCAAAGTTAGACCCATACTGGTTCAAAGGATTACAGTTAGACCCCATAAAGCCCAATTCCTCCTTATACCGAATTGACCAGTCTATAGAAATAGTTGGAAGAGAATGCTCGGGCTCCATCATAAGCCCATTACCTTTTTCTAAAAACTTTTTATAGCTTAGAAATGGGCCTAAAAATATATTTCAGCCCACCTCTCCTAAAGTTCCTTGATCCCCTTCAAATGTTTTGTCCACCTTATTTATGAACACCTCAGCCACATCAGAAGCCAACTCATCAAATGAAGTCCAAGTTTCAGCAGCCGAAGTCCCAAGTTTCAGCATTGATACATTCTCCGATTAGCTCAAAATAGGTATCTTGGTAGTTTCCTCCTATGAAACATTATCTAAAGCTACTACCAATGAAAATTCAGCTAGTACGACTCCAATGTGAATTTGCAGATACCCGTAATCGCCTAGTGAGCAACGCGCTATGGGTCTGATAATACAACTGCAAATTTTCCTGCCTAGCATATTTGACCAAAACGCTTTCAACTTAATGTCGAGCTTGGTTAAAGAGAGATGACAGCCACTGTTGACATATCCTATCATACCATATTTGTCGCAGATTTAGAAAACCTTTGCATATGAGGCCTATAGCCTATGGCAACTATTTTCCATGGTAGGCAAATAGGTATTTGCAACCAATGAACACTTGAATCAGAAGTATGAAGTAATCTTTTTATTATTGTGTATTGTCATACCAATCCACTCAAGAACTTCTCCGGAATATCCTCCAAACTGAAAAATAGCTTGATACAAGAATACTTTCGCAAGATTAGAATGCAATCTCACCTAGGGATCCATCATAAAGAAGTCCAATCTAGGATGCACATAAATAGACTCCAACGAACTAAATCCAAAGGGCTCCATGCATATTCCAAGGGCCTTCAACGAGACACTACATTTCTGCTGGATTTGAGAAGTGGAAGGCAAAACAGTCTCCCATTGTTTCCACCTCCACCGTTCCAATTAGTTGCCAGAATGGACTAACAATTCTTTGAGCAAAATTCCTAATAAAAACCCTTCGATCTGCAAACCTACCACCCAAGGTAGACTGTTGTAATCTCTAATACGAAAGCAACTTAGCGTCAGCCAAAACAGCATGACAACATCTTTCTAACACATGATTCTTCAACATTTGAAGAATCTAGATTTGAGATTGGCATCACCCAACCTTATTCAATGTGAGAGTCCTGAAGTAGAAGGAGATTAAAAAGGGTTATCCTCTGTTGAAACTCAGAATTGTAATCACACACTCGATTGCACTAAAAGCAGGTTAAGGCTCCATAGATAAAGTCGTCTTCACCACCGATTGCATGTTTTTTATATCTAGTTGGGGTTTTTAGCATTAAATCTAAGCTTGATATAGCCTCCAAAACATATTATAACAAATAAGCCTTCTGAGTATCTCTTTTAACTCAAAACAATTAGCGTGTATAATATGATCAACTTTATTTTACACGCAGGCTAATGATTTAAGGAATATATTGTTCGTGTTTCATTCTGTTCCTCAGAGAAAAAAGGGAATAAAGTAGGTCAGGGAGAGAAAATGGGTTAGTGGAATATTAAGTGTAAAGAGAGAAATTAATAAAAAAGTGTAAGAAAGTGGGCAAGGAAAGAGCAAACGAGTTGATGTAAATATAAATATGTGAGAGAAATAGAATAAAAATATATATAAAGTGTAGATATGTAAAAGTACTTCCATAATCGTTCTTAATTTGGAAATAGCAATTTTTGCGAGACGACCCAAAAAGAAAAGTTAATCAAATTATGTAGGATAGAGGGAGTATTACTTATTACTTTCCCGACGTGAAATTTATGTCTCAACACGCCCCTTAACGTATATTCAGACTTTTTCTGAGTGGACCAAACAAACGGATGAATTAACCCTTGTGACAATAGCTTTAATTTTTTATTGTCTGCTAGACCTAGATCGATCCGCTTTAATATCATGTGAAATTATTATCTGCTCTAAAAGTTGAAGATATTAGAGAATGGCCATAATAATATTATCATTTTTAAGAGTCCCTCTTACGTGCAAGCCCTCTCTGCATGTAGAATGCCAAATGAAGGTACACCGTACAAATTGCACTATACGAAAGGGGACCAAATATGCTAGTGAGAAGAATCTAACTCAAGACCTTGTCAATTTAAAACTCTGGTACTATGTTAAGTCATCGTTAAATAGGAGTACCATTTGCATGCATCGCGACTCAAGGTATATAATAGGCTGATGGCCTTCGACTGGAAGACAGTCTGTCTATCCGACAGTACTGTTAGTTCCCCTTTTATAAGGCTAGTCTAGGCTATGACAAATTGCATTAGTAGCAGCAGCTAAAGCCAGAATATTAG